>JAMQGT020008744.1:0-50730 GCA_024447675.2 Pterophyllum scalare | reverse complement strand
CAGAGTTCAAAACCAGCATCAAAGGGTGTGGGGCAAAGAGCAACATAGCAACTTCAGAAAGCCTCATCAAAAGGGAAGATAAAGCGCCTGAAACGGTCCAAAAAAAAAAAAAAAAGCTTCTTTTATTACAAAATGGTACAAAAACACAAAAAGTCTAAAAGTGAAGGAGATATTTCAGCCTGCCAGGCTTTCATCAGTGCACTATCTCAGCTTCTTTATGTCCTTTTAAAGACAAAATCCCCTGACCGGCTGCTGAGCTGCTTCCTTTTCTAATTGAAAAAAAAAACATTCATATGGGAAGAGAGAATGTCTCCTGGCATCGCATTACTATATATATGTATGTGTATATATATATATATATATATATATATATATATATATATATATATTCCTGATGTTGCATCACTGAATGTGCAGTTCTGCATCCTCTCAGGCAACGGTTTGACAACTTCCTTACATTTGTTGGCTGCTTTGTTCTTGCCTTCTTGGGCATTTCAGAAGGTTTTAATATGCTCAAAAACGTAGCTGAAAGTTGGTCTCCTTGTGAAGTCTTGACAGTCGTAATCTTCCATATAAGTCAAGCGCTCAGGAAGAACCTGTAAATGTGATGTAATTTCTTGACTGCACAAAGAAAGGCCACACTATTCCACCAAATAGAGTCTATTTTTCTCTGAAAATCAAAGCTACCCTTTTTCTAAACCTGTAAACATTTCCTGAAATGAAAGAAGATGTTATGGTAGAGGACCAAGCAGAGGGGCAATGCTATCAGGGGTTGGGATTCTGGCAGGAAGAGCAGGGAGAAGATGGGGAGATGGAAGAGAAAGCCATTGCTGAAGGAGCCCTGGACAAAATAACTGTTGGAACAGAGTATATGGAACTTTGATTTTGGATCTGCAACAGCCAAGGATGGATATTTGGTTGCTTTTGTTGAGTTCCATTTATGATTAAAGTGGTAGGAGGCAGCAGAGGAAGAGACTGGAAGTAATGGGAATGGAAGTAACTTACGAAAGCTGTGGAAATAACTCCAAATTCTGAGGGTAGATCTGACTCTAGAGGACTGATCTGGTTTAGGGGAAAGGTCTGGGGCTCCACATTAGGCTATAGGTAATTTCCCACCTCTGCCAGAAGGGGTCATTCTCCTCGCTGTCTTTAAGGGCAGGCCGTGGTGAGTACAAACGCTCAAGTCGCTCGCTCAAATACCTTGAGTAGAATAACTGAGCGGCAAAGTTCATCCTGGTCAGAGGACCTTCTTCCTACACTCCAGCAAGTGCCTGTATGTGAATCCCTCTCCTGTCCCTGTTTCTGTGTTGTGTCCAAGGGATAAGGGGACACTGACTGGTGCTGCTCCCACGGTGTAATGTCCCACGCCCCAGCTCCTTCCTTTTCCTGCCCAGGGGCTATTTAAGAAGGGATTACCCATGAACACATGCACCGTGGCCATGTTGGTAGGCCTCACTGGTGGCATGGCCCCTCCCAGAGCGCTATTCCTGTGCTCTGACTCAGGATTACCTTCCCTTTTGTGACGCAGTGCTAATCAGACCGTCTCAAGGAGATAGATGCAGACTTAGGGTTTATCTAAGAAGCAGTGATCTGGAGGCTCAACAACACAGAGGAGACGACAATAGATGGAGGATCAGAAATGATTGACTGTGAGGTGGAAGAGTGCTCTAATGTGTCAAAACCTCATTTTTTGCCACCAAAATCAATGAAAAAAAAGAGATACTTGAGGCAGTTTCATCATTGCGTGCCATTTCTAGTATCATGAAGCCATGCAGTTTTTGCTGTCTCTATGAGATATATAGAGGGAAACTGTAGTTTCCATTCAGCTGTCAGACATAAGTGCTTACATCTGTAAGAAACTGAGAAAGGATGCTGCAACAGGAGCGACTGTGTCCAGGCAATACAAATGAACGGGTGAACGTAGTGGGAACAGTAGAAAGACAGGCTGCCTGACAACAGGCAGTTAAGGGAAAGGAAAGAAGTGGTAAATTTGCCCCGGCAGGCAGTTTAGACGCTGTTCACTCTAATCAGATGTCAGTCAAATCTAAAACCTGAAGAGTAACAGTGATGCCAGCAGTCACTGGACTCGCCCTGGCAGCCTGTGAGCTGCCTTTCTGGACAGCTGTGGCTGAAACACTCCAACAACACCTCTGAAAGTGGATTTAGGACTGTGTGCAATCATCCGCGTGACTTTCCAAAACCAGTAACCTCGGTAAAATGGAGCAGGTTACTGGTTACAAGCAGGTTCGCTTTACGCAGCAAATGGCCGGCTGTTATTTAAATAGTCAAATGACGCCTCATACAAATCGATTTCAAGCAAAGTGAAACCTGTACAAGAAAAGTGTGGTCTTTTATTACCTTCAGCTTATACACACACTAGAGCTGTCGATCTGCTTCTTCAGAAGTGACTGTCAGGTGGTAGTTTGGGGAAACCATTCTCACCATAGTCATCCAGAGCTGGACTGGCAGCTGAGAACTAATGGTGTGACAGAACAGCTGGGGTTTGAATTATCAGTTCCTTTATCACTGTTGATGTACACTTGACCAGAATTAACAGACAGGTACAGATAAGATCACAAGGTAGGCTACTTGTGCACAATCTTGTGAAGTAATGCCGAATATTGTTCCTGTACCATGACTCATGACTCCTGAACCGTCACTGCAGAGGGCTGGCACCACTATCTGAATGTTATGTTATGTTTAAGAATTTCATGAAGGAAGCAATGTTATGTATCCCATCTCTGACAAGGGCTTTATAAACACTTCTAATACCAAATTACTCAAATGACTGAGAGCTCGTATTGTAGGCCAGAATTGTACTGAGGGTTAAGGTTATGCATCTGAGTGGCAGGTAGGAGGTTTTTTTTGTCCAGTTTATTTGCTCTAAAATACACTATATGGGGCCAACTCTTCAGTTTTCAAGTAAGTACATTTTTGTGTTGCAAAAACCAGCAAAACACATGCTGGTTAAAGTTAGTACTCCCCGAGGCCCCAGGTTTCCGAGAACCGCCTGACACCCATCAGAGGGACTCACCTGGCCATGAGGGCCACACCTTCCTGGGGGAGGGAGGGGCTATAGTCGGTCTTCCATTCTGTCCCCACCTGCAGTCAGGGTGCGTTGGTTAAGCATGGGACCAGCTAGCCACCTACCTGCCACATTGACTGCTAGCCATCGGCCTTCTTCTGTTTTGCCATCCTCACAGAGGAAATGTGATCCTTGGCGACACCATTGCTGGTCATTGCAGCAGCAGCCCAGAACCCTTGCTAGCTCCCTCACCAGTCATCCTATCTGGGTTGGTTTATGCCAGGCCCCAGCCTGCTCTGAGTGCGACTGCACACCAAGCTCACGCCAATGTTTCCACCTGGGTCAGTGGGACGCCAGGCCTCGGCATGCTCTGAGAGTGACTAATGCCAGGACCAGCCTTTCCCCACACCTATCCCTGCTCCAAAGGGTGAGGGTGACCAGCCTGTCCCTGCACCCAGAATGTTCAATGGAAAGATTTCCTCAGAAACTGCCTGAGGTGGCCCCCTACCTCCACTGATCCCAGCTGCTTCCCAAGCTCCTGAGGTGCCCCATCACCTCTACCAACACCAGTCTCCAGACAAACCACTGGAGGATCTCTGTCTCCGTTGCTGGCCTCCAGGCCGACTTCAGAGCAGTTTTGTCTCCATCAGCCAAGCCTCCAAAGAGACTCAGCCACCAATTCTGGCCTCTAGTCTGGCCACCCGAGAGTCTTCGCTGCGTCCGCTGCTGGCCTCCTCCTCGACCTCTGGTAGGTACCTCCAATTCTGCTGTCAGCCTCCCGGCCAGCCCCAGAACAGTTTCTTTGATTTTTGGACTTTCATCTTCCCTGTTTTTTGCTGTTGTTGTTTTCACCCACAATGAGTGAGCTGTCTCCAGATCAAGACATCTAAATAAACGCATGACACTGCAATACTGGTCATGTTTCACCAAACTTATTGCAGTAAGGACTCAACACAGAGCATGTTTGCATGTAGAAAATAGTGTTAGGGTTTATGAACTTCAACTCTCAACTCATTCATTTCAAGGACAATGAAGTGAAAGAACTAAAATGGTGCAGAAAAATGTCATTAATCTTTAAGGAAAGAGGGTGCCCAGAGTTCCGTAAAGGTTTTGCCAAATTTCTGGATTTGCTTCAAACAACAGTTAGAGGAGAGTACTCTGATTTTATTTAATTTTTTTTTTTACACTCCAGGAGCACCATTCCTGAAAAAGCTCGAGGACCCGGTTCTAGTGTAAAAAGTAACTAAACCTGAATAGTGAGAACATGCCAAAAGGTTTATAATTTTAAACACAGCAAACCTGCAATAGGATTACAACAGTTCAGGGAGATCAGAGGACAATTATTGACTTGTATTTAAAGCAGACTTCACACCACCACACACCTCACTCAGATTAGATTTAGCTTCTTAAAAAGTGGCAAAAACACCATCTATGCCAGAGAGCTGAGGTCACATATTGGCAACAAGGAGCAATAATGAGGTCCATGTTGAGGTGGCGTGGATAAAACGACCACCGCTGAGGATCCCTTTAATCTCTCCACGATTGTGGCGACATCTGGTCATCATAACTACTGGCAGGCATGGCAATGAACAAAACAAAGAGACGTATGGACAGCAGGACAGAAATAGACACTGAGAAGGTGACCTCGCTTCCAGCAGTCTGTCACACTGTCGCTCAGCGTGACGCCGGCCATGATCCGTGGTTGTGAGTTCCTGCAGACGCTCTGTTCTTTACATTGTGTCTGCCGGATGAAAACAGGCATTAGCTAAATGGTCACAGGATGAACTTTGACACATATTTGCATTTAATATTAGCCTGCAGATTGTAAAAGAAAAAAAAAAACAGTGGCAATGACCTGTGACAATTTTGTCTTAATACCAGACAGATAAAAATAAACAGATGTATTTTCATTCCTTTTTTTTAATAGAACTATCAGAACAAATCATTTGCTCTTATAAACGATTTACATTTCTTTTAAAAGTCTAATGTTATATATACCATATGAGTGTATACATTCAACATAATGGTGACTGTAATATGTGTTTCTGTGTGGATTTCAATGGCATGTTTCCCATGTTATGTAAGTTTTTTCTAAATACATGAAATAGCAATGGGAGAAATCATCTTCATGCTTTTATGAAATATTATTAAATGTGTTAAAACGTCCAAATATGTAGCATTTAAAAGTCTGTGTGTGATTTTTGGCATATCAAATTCATTCTGACAGTATGAAATTATTGTTCTTTGACTTGTGTCCCTTTCTGTTTTTCTTCTCCTTTTCCTTTTGATGTATGAGCTTAAATAGATATACAATTATATTTTTTTGGCCTATATCTCTGGTTTGAATAAGCTAACAGCCATGAATGTCTGCTGACTCTCTTTCTCTCCACTGATCCCTTTGCTCACTTTCCGCCAATTTTGTTTTCTGCTTCTTAACCTGCAGATCTGCTTAAGCGGCCAAAGAAATGAGCACAGAGCAGGAAGGCTGCAGACAGTCCGGCTTAATAAGGTTAGATAACACGTAACACTCTTTGCTGTTTGTGTGTGTGAGTCATCGAGCGGGAGAGAGCATGAGAAGTCAGTTTACTGGGAATAACAGGAACCAATCAATGTGATTATAAAGGGCATTGTCTGCTGCTGAATTGATTTTGATTTCTTCGTCTTCCTGTTGAACAGAAATAACCTCCCTGTGGATTTTCTCAGCCTCGGATCCTCCTTTTGATTTTATCAAAACAGTTTAAATAATGAAACTGAAATTAGTAGGAAATTATCTACATCAATCTCACCTTGTGTTTGGACAGAAATAAGCAATATTCGATGCACTGCAGGATAGTGATGTAAGTCGGTGTAAGACAGCACTGGTTTAAGTTATAAATAAAACCTTGAAATCTTATTCTAGAACCATGACAAAGACTCACTGGTCACTTTTTGAGGTACTCCTTGCTGGTGCCTTAATTCTCTGCGGCGTAGGTTCATTCCTCAGAGACTTTGGTCCATATTGACATGACACATTTGCTGCACATCCGTGATATGTAATCTCCCATTCCACCACATCCCAGTGGTGCTCTACTGGATTGAGATCTGATCACTGTGGAGGCCATGTGAGCTGAAGCTGTGGTGTCTGCAGTATGGACTGCTCCCACCATTTGATGTGGGCCCCTAATAATCTACAAGGTCCCGATCACCAAGGTCAAGAATCTGGAGACGGGACTGAAGTGGCTTGGACTTGTTACCTCAGCAGTATCAGCTTGTATGGAAGGGGTGCTCTGGAACTACCAGTCTCCAGCCTCACTGAAGAGTGGGCTGCTCTCAGACTGACCACTGGGAGGAAAATGGATTCCATTATATTTTGGTCTATCCAATGCTGTCAGGTTGCACCTCAGACTGTCCAGGAGCTCAGTGATGCCCTGGTCCAGATCTGGGAAAGAAGATCCTCCAGAACACCATCCATTATCTCATTAGGAGCCCCGACGTTGTCGGGCATGCATACAAGCATGTGGGGGCCACACATAATACTGAGTACCATTTTGAGTTGTTGCAATGACATTTTGGCCATTGTGACCTGATGTGTTTTTAAAGTGTTCCTTAAATATTTTTTGAGCAGTGTACGTAGCTGGACATGTTCAGGGCTTGGATTGAGGGTAAGTCGACCAATGTGGCACAAGACTTCATCCACTTAGACAAGAAAGCTGGTAATTGAGCAGGTTTGGCACCAAGTGGAGGAAGAAAGTCTCACAGTCCAAGCAGGGTTAGTGGACCAACTTGGAAAACCTGGAATATCACAAGCTCACCTGGAGGGATCTCGGGGAAATGGAAGCAAGCAGACTCAGCTTTATAATTAGAGCCAACTATGATGTTCTTTCTACACCTCAAAACCTACATTAGCGGGCACGAGACGATCCTGCATTTGCTCTCTGCCGAAGTCCAGCAACTCTGAGGCACATCTTTACTGGCTGCAGTTGGTTAGGCATATGAACGGAAAAGCTTAAAGTATGCTGAAATAGCAGTCCAGGCAGAACAATGCAACTGGTGCACCAAAGTGCCCGGTCAGTAATAATCCATATAAACAAAAGCAAGAAACCACCATAGGTACTCTTTTAAAATTTAGTGCCAGTAACACAAAACTTTGAGCATCTACAGAACAAAACCTTGTTTAAAAGCCTGCCAGTGTGCAGCTGAACTGAGAAATGAGTCCCCTCCCCAGAACATCTCTCCCCCCGCCCCTTCCCAGAATCTGAACTTTTTGTCCCTGCTTCTAATGCTTTCATTAGGAAAGTGAGCACAACCAAGTCAGGGAGAGGACGGATTAGGGAGCAAAAGAGTGAACGCAGGGCAGAGAGGGAAGGAGTTTTACAGGAGTGGAACTCTTTGGCTTTTCAGCCTGGTTTTGTATTAAAGGAGATCTCGGGACTCTCACTTCTTTGTTTCTTTTCTCTCACACTCTTCACTCTTCATCACCAGCCGTCCGCCAGGTTTCTGCCTTCATCATGGGTTGCACCTCCGGCTCCTCGATTGGACTCCTCCTCCTCCTGATTGGCTATGCTGCGGCAGGTAAGTGATGGGATTAGGTGTGGTCTGTAGCGGGGGTCACAGGTCAGATAGGACCAGAGGAGCAGAGGACACAGAGCTCAGATCAGTGTTGATTTACTCAAACAGATTTATGGATCAGCTTAGTGGAGCACCCAATCAAGTTGATCCTGTTGCGTACACTATGTGTTTATTGCACTTTACAATAGATTTTGGAGATTTCACAAATGTGTGTGTGTTCACACGAAGCCAAACTGACATCATGCATGTTTGAGTGTGTTCGGGATTTTGCCAGCACATCTGTTACTAATTTAACTGCAGCTCTGGCTACACTCGAGCTACTACGTTGCCAGTGTTTCACTTCATGTATCGTGTTCATCTTCCTGCTTGCAGCCAGTGTTTTTAAGCTCCGTATACCAGTGTCACTGAAATCTAATGGAAATTCAAAAAATGTGGGCCAATCCCTCAGAGCCAGATCTGTGTGTGACAGCCTCAAAGTGTGATTTACACTGACTTCATACCGCAAGAATGGCCAACTGCAGGAAGAGAACAGAATGAACACAAACACACACAGCGGTTGATTTAATCTGAAACGCTTCATTTTTATTTCACGCCGTAAGTATAACAAAGATAATATGGCCATACAATAGTTACAGGCTTGTGTGTTGGGTTTTCTTGAAAGAAAAAAAAAGCAGCTGTAAATGCAACAAGCAGGAAGTACTGAGAGCAGCTGAGATGTCAAAGAGCGAGAGACAAAAGCAGTGGAAATGACAGTTCACTCGTAAACACAGAAACCAGATGGCTTTTCTGTTGAACTTAACACAATGAAAAGAGTTCACGTTTTAGCTTTTTTGTTTGTTTTTGGCTGGCATGTCATGTGTGTTGAAAACTAAACTGTACAGCAACAGGGCAGCAGGCGGCCTAGATCTCCCTCTTCCCACTCACTTCCTCCTGCTCTTCTTGTGGGACACTGAAGCGCTCCAGCCAGCCAACAGATGTAATCTCTCCAGTGCATCCTGGGTCTGCCTCAGGGCTCAGGGCTTCCTTCCAGTTGGATATGTCCAAAACATCTCACCTAGGAGGCTTCCAGGAGGCCACACTATTCTGAACCCCTATTTCTATAGGGGAATGCCACCACCCCAAGGAAGCTCATTTCCACTTGTATCCGTGATTTCATTCTTTCTGTCATTTGATAGATACTTAGTTGATCCCGAAGGAAATTAGCTCGTGAAGAAAGTTAAGGTTTGAAACATGGATCGACTGCCCCCTGTGCAGGCCGGTGGCAGGACCCCAGGGCCCCAGGCACCCAAGAGGGCCCGACACCTCGCAGGACCCCCCCCCACACACACACCGAAGAGGCCAAAGACGCCCCAAACCAAAACCCCCAGGGGAGCAGGCCACCACCCACGCCAGAACATCTGGCCCCGCTCCGGAACCTCAAGGCACCCAAAACCCAGTAGGGCAGAGGGGCAGGGGGCACAGGAACGACCAGTAAGGAGCAGCAGGGAGGCAAGGCACATCTATACTCAGGTCCAGCCATACATACACACGCACACACACACACACACACACACGCACACATGCGCACATATGCACGCATGCACACAAGCACACGCGCCACACACCCATATGCACCCACAAACAAAGATAAAGACTGTGACAAATGCACAAAGGCACACATTCATCCACATCCACCCACCCTCTGAAGTGGGGGCGCGTGGACACCCCCACCAGGGCCAAGAGCAACCCCAGGACATCGCCAGCCAGGCCCACGAAGCACCACCTGAACTGCCATCCTGGGCAAGGTGTAGGGAATAGGGGTGTGGGATGACCCATGACCCACCCGCACCCCCCACCACCGCTAATTAGATAAGTGTATGTATTTATGTTTCTAAATGTATTAGGTGTGTTGGGTGCTGTTAAAATTGAGGGGACAGTTGTGCCCCAAGCCCCAACTGCCAGTCGTTATACTCGCTCACATGTCCCCCCAAAACCTTTAATGTCTAAGGTACAAATAAAATTGAGGGACAAACAGTAGAGAGGGTCTGAGTGGGGCCGCCTCAGCAGTCCTATCTCATCAGCCTCTGGGTAGCATGCCTGTCCCCCAAGGTCCTGTGTGTATCAGGATGTGTTGTGAGTTATAATGACTATAATGCAATTAAAAAGGAGAGGCAAGTGGTCGCACAGCTCCACACGTGGCCTCTCAGAGACCCTGCATGTGTGAGTGATGAGATGCTTTCAGTGGCTCAGTGGGCACCCTTTTTTCCCACACCTCAGCAGCACCCAAGATCGGAGCCACCACCCCCACCGCAAAGGGTAGCCTGCTCATCACCAGACACCCATTCATTTGACAACAGATACAAACAAGAGACAAGACGATCTGATCTGAGCTGGAAACATGGTGTTCTATCCACCCCCAACACACCGCAGGCACTCCAGAGCGCCCAAAGCGCAAGCCGGACATCCCAATGCGAGCCAGGCCAACCCACCCCACCCGGTTGCGTGCCCGGGACAACAGAGACCACCCCAGCGCAGGGGGGACCCCACCAGGAGCCAGGTGACCCCCGAGACCCGGGCCTCACAATGAAGACCAGCCACCCGGTCAAGGGCCAGCACCTGACACTCCAAGTCCCCCCCCCAGCAACCAGGACAAGTACACGGTCAACGCAAGAAAGTAGCCGCAGGACTCTAGCCCCAGGAAGCCACTGGACTCACACCGGCCTAAGGAGTACACCCCCGACCGCCCAGAAAGCACCCCGGGAGCAGATCCCACAGCCAACCACTAACACTAAGTAATGAAGCTGATCAGTGTGAACCAAAGAGAATCAAACTCATCCAGTTGGTTTGTAGAAGAAGCAGATGAGCTTTTACAATAAAGTGTGCCTTTAATTGTAAGCATGCATGTAAGCGCTGCGGATTTAAGCAGATTTAAACATCATTTATGAGTTTGTTTTTCAACTGGTTGCAATCAACACACTGAAGATAGTGAAGAGTGTGCATGTTCTTATATATTCAGTCAAAAGGTGTAAGGCAGTTGAAATCAGTGGCCTTTTGAGGGTGAAGTGCTGGAAGTGAAGGTAAAATTCACCAAGTGGTGGGTGTGGGTGCTCGAGTGTGTGTATTTTGTGATTTCCCAACCTCTTGGAACAGGCTCTGCAAGAGGAAAAACAAAGTCTTCACTGAACGGGGCTGAAAGCGCACGCCAACATAAACAGGAACAAATGCCTTCTTGCTGTCTGGCAACACAAGCTGGCGATAATATAAAATATCAACCGCGCTGCGATTTTTGGATCCGCCCCTTTGCAGATGCGATTAAAGGCCGATTCGGTGGGCGACACATTTATCACAAACTTCAGCATGTGGCTCCCTGTTGCAAGTTTTACTCCCAGAGAGCACGCTGTGCTGTGTACACACCGACACAAGCGCAGCTGTGGTTTGGAGGAATTTCAAAAGCTCCCCCCCTCGACAAATCCCTCCATTTTTTTCCAGTTGTTTGTGATTTTGGAACCAGCAGCACATTCAGCTACAACAAAAGATTGTGGCTGTTGTGAGATGCAGCAGCAACAACCACCACTTTGATAAATTCACATCTGGCTCTTTGGTCCAGACCCGGGTCCAGGCCCGTAGGAAAACTTCATGTCTTTTGCAGACTTTTCATAATTCATCTGTCACTGTCAAATCAAAGCAGCGAGCTTTGCCAAGTCCTCATACACAAGCGTGAGTGCAACAAAACCCCCGCTGCGGCGCACACCGAGGCAGACATCTGCTTAGTCCACTCACTGGGAAACCTGATGAACTTAATGTACCTTCCATCATCCGTCGCTCTTTCTTGGCCCGTTTCCTGCATGTACTGAATTTGGCGCTCCCTGGACGCCATGATGGTGCTTGTAAAAATGTTTCCATGACATGTTGCAGTAAAATCAAGGCAGCTTGATGCTCAAGCATGGCTGAGCAGCAGAGCACAACGTACAGAAAGCGATACAGCCTCCGTTCCTGACTGACTGCTGCTGCAGCCTTTTATATGAACTGAGGTATCAGTAGTTTCCCACCCATCTAAATAATTTTATTACTTATTTCTTTTTTATGTATTATTTATTGTTTCAGCTCCTCAGGTGCCACAGCATCTCTGCTTATCTGTTTACACACCGCTGATAGTCCATTGTTTATGCAGCTGGAAATAAATGGAAGTTATCGACTCTTTGTTGCCTACAAAAGAAAAGTGAGACTTTTAAGAGTTTTTTTCCTTTTTTTTATGAATGAGCCCCTAAATTCACTGAGTTGGGGGTCAGAGTCAGCCGAACACTGCCATAGGGTCACTGATTCTCAGTAACTGTGCATGGGGCCGCTAATATCAAGCATTAGCTGTCTACATTCACTCCAAGTGTTTCATCTAAATGAGAGTGACAGCACAGCAGCCAGCATTCAGCCAGTGGATGAGACATTCACCTACTTATAAAGAATACTATCAAGGGGAGCTTGGCCTGTCACCAGTGAGAAGGCGTTAGAATAAAGAAGCAGAGCGCTGCAAGTAACGCAGGTGCCCCACAAATACCCGGGCTTCAAAGAGAAACAGATAATCAAGCTAACCGAGAAGGCAGATGCTGGGACTATCTCTCCAGCCTGCTGAAGTGACATTAAAAGCAAAGGCATCATGGATGTCACTCAGCATGCTAACGTCATAAAGCAGGGCAGATTCTATTTAACTACAGTGACAGCAAGCAAGATACATAACACACTAAAAGGGCAGTTTCATTTGGAAGCAAGCAGATAATCATACAAAATATATATATATATATATATATATATATATATATATATATATATATATATATATACTGTATACATGTAACTTACTGGTCAAGCTATATAGGAACCTGTTCAGTTTTAAAAAAAAAATAAAGCCTGTAAACCTTTGGTTTGATGTTTACGTGGAATACTGTAATGTTGGTATGGCCAAACATGAGTTTAACCTGTCATTTTAAAAGAGACATTTATGGGACATAGTACATGTACTGACTTCTTTGGTCAATAATTTAAGATCCTGATTGTAAACAATTTAGCTGGATGCACATATTGGCTATCAAACTGCTGCCTTCATAGTAATTCATTTGTATTTTAAATTAATATACAGGAATGATTAACAACACCTACAAAACATTGCAAATTCAAATTTTGCAAGAAATACGCAGTTCTTCTTGTAGGGTTCACACATATCCCGTCATTATAATAAGATAACTCCTTAAAACACTGCCTTTGCAGCTTTATGTCAGCTAGCTACCAATTTGGGAGTGTGTGTCCTCACACTGATTCACCTCACCATGAATTCTTCTTCTTTCTCATATTTGCCTGCAGAAACAGTTTGACACAGTCCTGGGATTAGCCACAGTCTTCCACTCATGCTAACAAACACAGAGCCTCTTTGGTGACGAGCGTGGAAAAAATATTGTTGCATGGCCACAAGATTTTACGCTGGCCACAATTTATAAGTACATGAGAATGTGATAATGAAGTCCTGACCACAAGTTAATAAACCAACATCTCAGCAATGCATGGCCACGTGATAAGAAATACAATGTTTATTGAGCGCACCAGCCAAGTATGGTTATTATCATAAAGCATGAGTGAACTGGATTTAATTGCATTTCATTTTATTTCTGAATGATTAACCGTCAAGACTCATCAGGCTATTTACACATCTCATGATGTGGTTCACCAGTAATTCATTTATCCAGGAAAAACTCTGCAACGGGTTTCAGCTTAACACAAATTGTTGCAGGTGAGGTACAGCCCCACACAGGGACAGCTCCACACAGGTACAGCCCCACACAGGTACAGCCCCACACAGGGACAGCTCCACACAGGTACAGCCCCACACAGGTACAGCCCCACACAGGTACAGCCCTACATCGGTACAGATTTCAGATCAGGCATAAGATTATGACCACTGACTGGTGAAGTGAATAACATTGGGTATCTCTTCATCATGGCACATGTTAGTGGGTAGGATATATCAGGGAGCAAGGGGACATTTTGTCCTCAAAGTTGGTGTGTCAGAAGCAGGAAAAATGGACAACTTTAAGGATTTGAGTGAGCGAGTTTGACAAGGCCATACTGACCCAAAACCACCAGCAAAGGGCACGTGAGCATCAGAACTGGACCACAGAGCAATGGAAGTTGGCCTGGTCTGATGAATCACGTTTTCTTTTACATGCCCGGGTGCGTGTGCATCGCTTACATGGGAAAACACCTAGCTCAGGATGCACTATGGGAAGAAGGCAAGCCGGTGGAGGCAGTGTGATGCTTTGGGCAATGTTCTGCTGGGAAAGCTTGGGTCCTGCCAACCGTGTGGATGCTACTTTGACACGTACCACATACCCAAGCATTGTTGTGGATCATGTTACACCCTTTTGTGGAAATGCTATTCCCTGATGGCTGTGGCCTCTTTCAGCAGGATAATGCTCCCTGTCACAAAGCAAAAATGGTTCAGGAATGATCTGAGGAGCACAACAACGAGTTTAAGATGTTGACTTGGCTTCCTGATTCCCCAGCTTTCAACTCAATGGGGCATCTGTGGGATGTGATGGACAAACAAGTCTGATCCATGCAGGTCCCACCGCACAACTTACAGGACTTAAGGGACCTGTTGCTAACATGGTGCAGATACCACAGCACACCTTCAGGGGTCTAGTGGAGTGCATGCCTCGATGGGTCACAGATGTTTTGGCAACAAAAGGTGGACCAACACAATATTAGGCAGGTGGTTATAATGTTATACCTGATTGGCGTAAAATAGATTAGTGATCTATGAAGCAGTGGCTGGTGCCGTTTCCAGTCCAGCTATCCTATCAGCTGCCTGCAGAGTTGCATGAAAAACGCATTGATCTTCTCTTCTGTATCTCAGCAACAAAAATGTTGATCTATCTACTTTCAGTTCCTTGAGTGCACGATTATAGTGTGTGTTTAAGTTTTGAACATCCAATTTGTTTTCAGGACCTGAGCCTGACCTACGGCCTCGAGCGGTGCGTTCAAGTGCCTGTCAAGAGCACACAAATCTTCACCACCGCCTGGATGTAGTGGAGAAGGTATAGTTTCCAAACTAACCTCACATTTAGCCCTCAGTGGTTTGAAACCATCAAGGTTTGGGACTCTTTTCCTCCTTTTTTTTGTCAAAATTATATGCCAGCTTTCTTTCCACCTAAGGCTGCCAAAGAATCTTCAGCGTTTCCTTTAAAATATAAAAGCATTTCATAATTTTTTCAACACACTAGTGAGCTACTCCAGGTCTCCACATTCATCTCATCTGGCAAACCCCAGACTTACTCAGAGCTTACCGGCAGTTTTGGGGAACTGTTAAATTCATATGGATTCATTATTCATTAGTGATGATTCTATTATTCATACTACAACTTGTTAATGTGTTATTTATTCGTCAACCACATGTCTTGCTCTTCCTGCAGCGAGTGGAGGACACGGTTGAAAAGTTGGAGGTTGAGCTGGCTGCTCTTCTGGATGCCATTGAGGCCCCAAAGTGGCGACACCTGATGGACAATGCAGGAAAGACAGCTGTGGACATCCTTGAAGATCCGGAGCAGAGAAGGCAGTCCTGAAGTAAGCAGACACCTGTGGAGGATGGACTCTTTAAACCTGGACTTTGAAGGATTTTTTTTTTAAAAGAAACTGTGCATTTATTCTGTATATCAATATAAAGTTTGTATCTTAAAAAACGAGGCAGTGTTTGCACAAAGCTGAGCTTCTTTGCATTATGTACTCTTTCTAATCCTGTGACAGCCTCATCTCTATTCCAGTCAGTACTAGATTCGTCTTCCTGCAGTCAGTAGCGGCACAGCTCATGTTTACACTGCTATTTAGAGATCAATTCACTCCGGACACCTCTGCTCACTCAGCACATGCCCCTGCTCTTCAGTGCCCACTACTGTCCGCAAGCAAGTTTTGCCTCGAAGGCTGTATTTAGGGGAAAATGACACACAAACACCAAATTACTGGAAGGAGATTTATTTCCTTATCAAAGCAGTTAAAGCAGCATGTTTTCTGAGCACACGGAGCAGTTTCAATTGGTACAGCAACAGGCCTTTTCACCAATTCCCTGTAAAAATCCTGCAGCACAAGAACATTTTGCAAAATAGGATCACAAGGGAGGAAATGAGTGGCATGGATCACATTTTCTTTCTTCTTGATTTCTTTTCTCAACTGGGCACTGAGTTTCAGGCTGTATCCACAGAATCAGGACACCTACAGAATCTCGAGAGCGTCGGTCAGAAAAACAGCTGAATAGGAGAGATGCTGTTGCCGGTCAAACCCTATCACAGTGGCTTGTTTTAAACCACAGAACATTAATACATAAAGAAATGTGTCAGGAGGGTTTGCAAGCACGATCCAAGTAGGAATGATCACTGACATCATGGAGCAAAATTCCAGATTATTGTGGTGTAACTCAGAAAAAAGCTACACTTAAATTAACTTAAAATTAAATATTATCCATATACATAATTAACACATTATTCCACAGACTCCTCAGGCCTGTGTTGATTCTGTCAACAGTCTGAAAAATAACCACAAATGGAGACAGTCAGGGTTTTTTGTTTTTTTTAATGCAGCAAAATTCTGTACTGAGGTGAAGTGAAAACTTGTCCCAGTTTCAAATCTTCATCTTTTGCTGCACAAACAATAATGCAACACTTAATCCACAACAGACACACAGCTGCTGATGTCATTCCACTCACCACGAGGGCACGAGCCTGTATACTCGGAACAAAGCGTTAAGACAACCTACGGGATGTCAAAAAGGTACTGCATATCATCTAAAATATCATGCCGTCCATGTAACACTGGGATTATACGATTTGTACAGCTTAAAGTTCACAAAACTCACTGTCCAGAAACAGTCACGCAGGCCGGTTATATTCTGATTTTGGACTGTGTCAGTAATCAGGTGAGCGTGGAGGTATGCTATTACCAAAAGCTTGTGCATGCACAAATTAGCCAGTAGGGCTCAAGCTCCAGGCTTTGGCAAAAAAAACAAAAAACAGAAGAAAAAAAAAAAAACAGGCTTATACTGTAAAGGTACATGCAAAATAAAAGCACAGGGCTCAAGACTATTCATTCTTCATATGTTTTGGCATACTTGGAAGATACCACTCTACATCTCTTCAAGAAAGCTTCTTAACCTAATCATAATGTAGGGTGTTTTAAAGGAACGTCTTACTTTTGGGAAATACACCTGTTTGCTTTCCTTCTGGGAACCAGGTCAAAACATTCATGCCTCTCGCATGTTTGAGCGTCAACTACACCGCTATAGCTGAGAAGCGGCTAGCCTAGCTTAACAGCAGAAGTTGCGTAATGTTAGCTTTTTCATACTCAGCTGAGCTTTTTAAAAGGTTTGAACATTAAACAGGCACACTTAATAATAGATGCATTTTATTTGGGAAAAAAAATCCTTTAACAGGCACTCAGCCTCAGTTTTGAAAGTGTCAACCTTTAAGCTAGCTAGCCTGTGTTTACCTACTATTTCATGCATCTCCTTTTCCTAGTGTCTAATGTTAGCGAGCCAGATGAGAACAAACATGTAAATAAGTCAACTTTGATATTGCCTTTTGCCTCTGTTGGTAGTGTTCACAGTATCAGTGTTACTGTGAACACTGGTTTACCACTTGTAAATACTTTTTAACCCTCACACGTGTAGCTCTATAGTAAAATGACTGTGCTCATAGCAAAGAATGTCCACTCTGTCCTGGGCTCAGACTTCAGTCTGTCACATAAACCCAGAGAGACCACACACCTGAACAGCTGATTCACTACTACAGTGTTACAGGAGACTACATACAGCTCCATTTGCTGCGTATTTCATGTTATATATTCAAGTTTTCATTTGAAAAATGTCTACTGGTAACACTATACTATGGAGTTCCATTACTTGAATAAAAATGTATCCAAGCTCGGCTTTTTTCATTATTACTTTAGGACAATCTGTTACTAGGCAACACTCACATTATAACTGAGTGAGAACACTGACACAGAATTCATCAAGTTCTCATTTGTAGCTTTTAAAAGAGCAAAAGGTTTAAAAAAACTTGTGCAGTCCAGCAAGCAAAAACACAACTCTTGTCCGTAGGATGACCATCACCCTGGAATCCTTCCAAAGCCTCCTGTATTGATCCATCTGGCTCTCTTACGTACTCCAGGTGAGGTTTCGAACTGGAAACTCAGTCAAACCAGTAAGCACTCAAGTTCCTGGTGTAACTACGTCTTGAAGAACACTTTTTCCATCCTCTCAGGATCACCCATTCACTACGTCTAGCTGTTTAACCAGCAGAGTATATTAATATTACATAAACATTTCTATACAAATCAACCACACAAGACAAATGTTAATTTACAAGCATTTATAGGGTTTATAAGGTGATTTAAATTGTATTTGGAGTGAGCTGGATTTCCTGTTTTGCCCTGTGGTTAGTCTTTATGTTAAACTAGGCTAATCACTACCTGACTCCATCACTTAAAACACTGATGTGAGAGCCTTGTTCAGGGTTCCTTGTTCAGGAAACCTGGATAGCTGCTGGGCCTAAGTTAATCCATCCCCCTGCCAGGCACAAGCACAGCCCCCCCCCTTCCCCACAAATACAAAAGCTGCAACCATCAAGTTAATTAAAGCCTAGCTATTAAGCAACTGTTGCCGTTAGCTCTTCTACATATAAAAACAACTTACAAACACACACACACACAAAAAAACAAACTGCAAAGACATTAACAAAAAGGAAAAAGAATGACACAAATATTATAACTAATACTGTTTTACCTGTTCATCTGATATCCACTTATGTCCACTAATTACAGACTGTGGAGGCGAGATCATTCTTGCAGTGGGAAAACTGTTTTTCTTTTTCCTCATCATCCATTACGAGTGCAGAGATGCACTTAGGCCAACACTGCTCCGTCTGCGCCTCATAATTAACATTATAGTGGGTGATGGCACAAAATTAACAGAGTGCAACATTAAATTGTGGCTCCAACCCCTCAAAGGCCATCAAAGCTGCCGGGGTAAACAGCTTTACTGGTGGAAATGCTGCATTAAGACAGCAAACAGGTGTATTTCCCAAGATGCATTACCTGAAATAGACAGTTCGTACATCATCACATTATGACTGTATAAATTATAGTGCCTTCACTTGCAGAAATAACTGACTTTATGTTATAGAGGGATAAAGAGACATACATTCACACACTCAAAGTTCCTTAGAAATGGTTGCAAATGGTAGAAAAGCTTTGGCATATATTGCCTACAAGTTGTGCCTGCACACTTGGAAAGAAGAGCAGAATGAAGTGGTGTGAAGCTTCACACGGCTCTTCCTTAAGTTTACACGTCGAGTTCGCAGTCCCACATAAAACTGTGGTGAGTTTAATTACCTACACTGTATGCTATTTACATGGTTATTCAATTTGTTAGGCCTTCAGGTTTTAAGGTGGTCTTTTGCTACATATTCTTAGACTGAGATGAACGGCGCCACCCTAAATGTACCACTCTCACTACGACAGTTGAAGACTAGCTCATCTATACAGTTTAACGTACCGACGGGGCACGGCTACACATTCAAGCACAGCCCCAAACCAGCCTCTACAGGGAGATGATCTTTATCCTAACCGAGCACTTAACAAGATGATGAAGGCTAGTAAAGCAAACAGAGGTTTCTTATAGATTTGTAAAGGATGACGTTGGTAACGAGCTGAGTTTCAGAACCCTCTTTGGGTCAGAGCTTGGTGCAGGGCTAAAATACTATATCTTTGTAAGCATTTAGGACACAGTGACAAGCAAAACTTTTCATTCTGATTGCTGTACTGATTTTAACTTCAGTACCTTATCATCCTAAAAAGGCTTGGAGAAAAAAAAGAATAACTAGTTAACACTTTAAGAGGAAAATCAGTCTGGCCTATAATGCATCCATGGCTACAGTATGATTAACAAATACTGATTATCATCGACAGGCACAACTTTAAACAGGTTTACAACATGAAACCAGTCACACTGTCTTGGCTGACTGCAGACAGCCATCAACACTTACTGGAAATGTATCTTAGGAAGGTGCTGCAACAACAGGAAGGCGCTCCAGGAGAAAAACTGCTCCAAATTAGGGCACAAGTCACATGAAAGAGGAGGGGAGAGTGAACTGAAGACACAGGCAATAACATAAACCGAGTGCCTTCATGTGCTGAATAATTCAGTCGTCCCCTCCATCAGATCTGGAACAGGGAAAAATAAAGGGAGGCACCTCCACCAAAACTGCTAACTTCATTCAAAAAGCCATAAACTGCTATTGCTCAGGATGTCATCATGCTCGCGGAGCTTTCTGCTTATGGAACGACACCTCCTAGTAAGTGATACCTTATTTGTCATGCTATACTGTAACATTGCATAGAAGTTAGAGCTTACTCTAGGGCGGTAGGTACAATAGGCAGGGACTCTCTGGGATTCCGCTTCGTTCATGCCTTACCGAAAAGATGCTACAGGGGGAGAGAAAAAATGGTGGGAGCCATTGAGGGAGCTGCTGCTGTGCGTCAAGTTGCCTTGCTGTGCGTTTCCTCGACTTCAAGATACAACATAAGAGAGAGGTGAGAAGGTATCTATCGGCATGGCACAAACACCGCAGCCACCAGAGAGACCTGCCATCGTCACTGTGAGTCGATGTGGCGCTAGCAGCTGCCGGGGGAGGAACACACCGAGCCGCACATGCTCAGTTTGGAGGCAGGCTCGGTCGCCTGCTCGGGATCGGCTTCTGGTTCTGGTTCTGGCTCGGGGGCATCGTCATCGGTGACTCCAGCTTCTGCCTCTCCATCCCCGTCTCCGCTAGCGTCATAGTTCCCGGCCTCTGACTGACCCTCCTCCTGGCGCCTTTTCAACCTGAGAAAAACATTGACATGAATATGTAAACGCATACGTGCATGTTTAGTTTTGGTCCTGTGCTCTTCTTCTTCTCTGTCCCCCTCATCCCCCCAATTGCCTGCAGCAGGTGTCTACCTCTACCTGGTTCAGCCAGAGGTCCCTTGTTCAGGTTCTGTCTTTAATATTAATATTAGCTTACAAAGCAGTTTGAGAAAATTTATCGTGAATTGGTGCTATATAAATAAAACTGTATTACCATACAGTAGATGTAGGTGATGGCGTGTATAATTTCATTGTGCATTATTTTCAATCCTTATGAAGTATAATAGTCCTCAGAAAAATAGTCAAGAGGCCTTGACTTTACTATATAATGCTCGTCACTGCTGTGCATAATTCTCCAGTATAAATAGAAGTAGAATGCCATTAATTGGTGCAATAGGATATAATAAGACATTTGCCATAGAGGAGGACTGCAGTAGCATTGCAGCGGCAGGACCTGGTCAATAATAAATGAGGCAATAATTTAGAGCAGCACTGAACCAATATTGCTCCACTTTACATTGCGGAAGAGGCACATTCTATGATAAATGGACTCTACAGTGGATATTTATGATGTGCAGTGTGCATTCTGCAGACGTAAAGAAAACATTAGATGCCTTATATTTAGCTACACTGCGGCAGACTCTTAAAAAGCCTCCTGTCATCTCTGATTTACATAGCCAAGTCATTTCATTACAGAAGCTCGGCTGTCAAACAGGTCTGGCGTAATATGCAATGCTCTCGCCTTCCTATATCAGTAACTCTACACTACATGCACCGTGTTGGCTTTTCCTAATCACAGGGGGCATAAATGAGCATATCTGTTCACATATCAGTTCTTAACTTTCCTCATCTCACAGTGCTCCCACTGCAAGCTTACAGGCATTTCCAGTGTCAGCCCCGCATTAACCCAAGCAGTCATGGAGTAAGTGCGGGTGACACAAGCTCGTCATTACGACTGTGATCCTTTGAAGTGCAGATTTATTTTTGCAGATCCGACCGTCATTATGAATAGTTATCATGACGTTTTACTTTTGAAAGTGTGTGTGGACACGTAGGGGGAAAAATACAGTGATATCTCTGCAGCAAAGTCTGACAGCATGAGAAACTGGAGCAGTCAAAAATAATCAGACAGGTTCTAAACAAACCCTCAGATTAGTCAAACAATCAGTATGCACAGTCAGAAATGTTTGATTGTATGCAGTATCTGCAACGTAATGTTGTTATGAAACTGGCATCCTTGGCATTTTTGTCATACAAACCAATGAAGTTGGGGCGTTTTGTAAAACATAAATAAAAACAGAATACGATGATTTGCAAATCCTTTTCAACTTATATTCAACTGAATACACTACAGACAAGATATTTAATGTTCAAATGGACAAACTTTGTTGATTCTTTTTGCAAACATTCACTCATTTTGAATTTGAGGCCTGCAACACATTCAACAGAAGACTGGGAAAGTTGAGGAATGCTCAAAAAACACCTGTTTGGAACATTCCACAGGTGAACAGGTTAACTGGAAACAGGTGAGTGTCATGATTGGGTATAAAGGGAGCTCAATCGTTCACAAGCAAGGAAGAGGCGATGCTCATGCAGTTGTGAACAACTGCATGAGCAAATAGTTTAAGAACAACATCTCTCAATGTACAATTGCAAGGAATTTAGGGATTTCGTCACCTAAAGTCCATCATATCCTCAAAAGTTTCAGAGAATCTGGAGAAATCTCTGCAAGTAAGCGGCGAGGCCAAAAACCAACACCGAATGCCCGTGACCTTTGATCCCTCAGGTGGCACTGCATTAAAAACCGACATCATTCTGTAACGGATATTACCACATGGGCTCAGGAACACTTCAGAAAACCATTGTCAGTGAACACAGTTCGTCGCTCCATCTACAAGTGCAAGTGAAAACTCTACCATGCAAAGCGAAAGCCATGTAACAATGACACCCAGAAATGCCGCTGGCTTCTCTGGGCCTGAGCTCATCTGAGATGGACTGACACAAAGTGGAAAAGTGTCCTGTGGTCTGATGAGTCCATATTTCAAAATGTTTTTGGAAATCATGGACGTCGTGTCTTCCGGGCCAAAGAGGAAAAGGACTGTCCTGATTGTTATCAGTGCAAAGTTTAAAAGCCAGCATCTCTGCTGGTATGGGGGTGTGTTAGTGCCCATGGCATGGGTAACTTGCACATCTGTGAAGGCACCATTAATGCTGAAAGATACATACAGGGTTTGGAGCAACATCTGTGCCATCCAAGCAACGTCTTTTTCAGGGACGTCCCTGCTTATTTCAGCAAGACAATGCCAAACCACATTCTGCACGTGCTACAAAAGCATGGCTTCGTAGTAAAAGAGTGCAGCTACTGGCCTGTCTGTAGTCCAGACCTGTCTCCCATTGAAAATGTGTGTCACATTATGAAGTGCAAAATACGACAACACAGACCCCAGACTGCTGAGCAACTGAAGTTGTACATGAAGCAAGAATGGGAAAGAATTCCACCCACAAAGCTTCAACAATTAGTGTCCTCAGTTTCCAAATGCTTACTGAGTGTTGTTGAAAGGAAAGGTGATGTAACACAGTGGTAAACATGCCCCTGTCCCAACTCTTTTGGAACGTGTTGCAGGCCTCAAATTCAAAATGAGTGAATATTTGAAAAAAAACAAAAACAATAAAGTTTTGTAAGTTTGACTCTACAATACTTTGTATACAGAGGAGCTCATGGTTGACTCAATGACTGCAAGGTGTTCAGGTCCTGTGGCTGTAAAACAAGCCCAAATCATCACCCCTCCACCACCATGCTTGACAGCTGGGTTTGGTTTTTTTGCAAACCTAAGCCGTGTTGCCATGCTCTTGTCAGAGAGAAGAAGCTTCTTCCTGGCAACCCTTTCAAACAAGCCATACCTGTTGATTCTTTTTCTAATTGTGCTTTCACGAACTTTAACATTTAACATGCTAACTGAGGTCTGCAGAGACTGAGATGCACCTGTTGTTTTTTTTTTTCTCTCTCGCATTGCACGGTCTGACCTTGGGGTGAATTTGCTGGGATTGTTGTGGTATCTTCCAAGGAGTGAATGCTGCAGACCTTTAAATTGCCAAAACTTCTGCTTGCTGATGACTAATTAATCATTTCAACTTGTGCTGTGAGAGATCTTCTGGAGTATGTAGTTAGTGTGTAGTGTAGTGTGCTTAGTGTGTTGCATAGTCATGGACAAGGTAGATGCAGCCAAAAAGCCACCAAAGGCGGGCTCAAATGTAAACGTTGTTTCCAGGTGTACAACAAGAGGAGCGGCACACCTGGAGGTGTCAGGCCCCTCTGTCTGTGGAGGACAGGACCTGTTGTTTGGAGTGGCACAAATAATCTGTGTGGCATCTTACTGTGACACCTAATTGTTCTGTAAATAGCTGTACTAAAACACCTTCAGAGGCATTGCCTGCATTTTAATGTAAACAGTTATATATAACTTTGTTGTTTGCAAAATTTGTACATAGGTTTTTGAAAATTACAACTTATATTTGTATTTTAGCCATAAAAATAGCTTAGTGAACATGTTTGCAGTTTTCATAGTAAAAATAAAATCTAAATAAAACTTTTTCTACACAGATTTTAAGTTTTTTGTGTGATTTTAGGTTCAATGTGCTAATACAGTGTGCCAAAATGAAAAAATAACTTTTTAGTCACACATGTGAGGTTGTGCTGATACCAAACAGTTTTTAAGGTGACATATAAAGGTAAAAGTAGTAAAAAAAAAAAAAAAGCCAATTATACCCCAGACTCCACATATGGCAAAATAATTTAAAAAAAAAAAAAGTTTGTAGGTTGCCTTTGCCTATGTTGCCTCACAATCTAAGAAAAGAAACATAAAAGCAGATTAAATTTAGCTACAGCTGAGGCTATGATTCTGATTTAAGGATAAATAAGGCAAATCGTAGGAATATTTCTGTCCTTTGCATTTGTTCTAAAAAGGACGATACTAATGGTAGCTAATTTAATTCTGGCTGCGTTGAATGAAAAACAAGAGCCCCTGCTTTTAGCCCATGTTATAGATGGTCTGCTGCTCTTCTCTTCTCTTACTTCTCTCGGTTGAAGATCATGAACTCTTGCTGCACCACTTCAAGGCACTCCTGTAGATAGTCATTCTCCTGCAGGGAGACAACAGACAAAACACACTCATCATCTTACACAGCGACCTCATTATCATCATCGAGAACCGCAGAAAAAAGAAACTTGACGTCAACTTCAATCTGTCAAGTGCGTGACCTCCCAAGGAAAACTCACCCCACCCCCACCCCCCACCCCCGTTGCTCTTTTAAACAAGTCATGAATTGTTTGTGAGCCCTCCTCAAATTGGATGTTTGGCCCAAGACAGAAATAGAAGCTCATATTTCCGAAAGCACTTGGGGCCATGACAACAGCACCGAAGGCTTCATAATTTAATAATCTCAGTAATAACGCAAGTATGAGTACACGCAAGCGGGCACACGCATGTATGTGCACCAAACACAGAGTCTCATAACCCTATTGTTAGAGGTGCACACTCTTTGCACATGCTCGTCAGCCCTGATAACATGTGACTCATGCTGATGTCATGATGAGTGTCTGATGGCTGCAGGCTGCTTCTCATAAACATAGAGAGGACATCTCCCATCTGCGGTAAATAATGTCTCAATCAAACATAACACCAAGGCAAAGAGACAAAGAGACTGCTGCAGATGCAGGCAGATCCTGCCCTCGGCACGCACACATCACACACCCAGACCTTATCATGTATTAAAACAGAACGAAGAGGACATTTATATCATCTGGTATCATAAAAATCCTTTGGTTTTGCTGTAGTTTTTAAACTGAGACTGAAGTATAAAGAAGATTAGGACTGCAGAAACTGGTACCAGTGCAAACCCTTGTTGTTAATGGTCAATCTTCTGATTGTTTTGGAAATGAAACAGCCTATTAAAACTACCAAACTCCCAAAAATCCCATGAGAAATATGGCAAGCATTCATGTTTGAGAAGTTAATCTGGCAACGTTTTTGTGTTGGCAGTCACAAAAATACACTTTCTTGCTGAATGTTAGATGAAACAATATATGTACTGTACAGCATGACAGTAAAGAAGAGATTATTGCCTGTGATCACACACAGTCATAACACATTGCAAGTCAGATGGGTATTTGCAGAATGCCTCCAACTAGCATGCGTGTATAGTATGTCTCACTTCATCCTTCCACTGCATCACAGAGCTGAGAGCACAGGTAATTCACAACAGCTGAGGAAAAAAAAATGCTGGGTTTTGACTGCCATTCTAAAAATATACAGTTTTGACAGGATGCGACAGAGCGGAGACAAAGGTAAGCCTGAGCTGCATTGTTATCCCAGAGTGGCCCAGGCTCTTTATGTAAACTGCACCACTGAGTAATGCAGCAGGTAAAAATAATTTGCACGTGTTTGCTGGTGTTCCCTTCGTAATCATCTGGACAATGATACACGCTTTGTAATATTGCTTTTGTACAGCTGATTTTAAAACTAAAGAGTTGATTCCAAGTGTTGAACTTGTATTTGGTAGCAGCTCACTGGACCTCTCAGTATAAGGTCCACAGAGATGTTGATGCAAAAGAAGGAGTCCATCACACTATCAGACAGAGAGAGCAAAAACTTTAGCAGTGACCAAACACTGAAGTCTTTCCTTGGAAAATAAAAGTTCATTCACAGCTTCAAACCAAGTCAAGAACACTCTCGAGGAGGTAAGCATGTCACTGTCAAAGTCTACAATCAAGTGACGCCTTCATCAATGGAAAAAACAGAGGGTTTACAGCAAGGTGCAAACCACCTGTTACACTCGAGAACAGGAAATGTGGAGAAGGAAGAGAACCAGACGTGGCTGCCAGTGGAACCGGCTCAGAGGTGTTTACTGATGATGTGACTGCTGACAGAGCAAAAATCTAAAACTGATCAGAGAGCGCTTCACAGTACAAATGGATAACGACCCAAAGCATACCGCAAAAGCAACCCAAGAGCAAGGCAAATAAAATTTAGATCAGATATTCTTCAGTGGCTGAGAGTGACCTGACCTCCACCCAACAGAGCAGCTTTTCAGTTACTGAAGATGCATGACGGCCTGGCAGAGCATCTGAAGGCAGGAAATTTAACATTTGGTAATGTCCATGGGTTCTATACTTCAGGCAGTCACTGACTACAAAGGGTTTTTATCCAAGTACTTAAAACAATCCTTAAATTTCAAATCCTCTTCCAATAACTTTTGAACCTCTGAAAACGGGGAGAATGCATAAAAGTGGCTGTAATTCCTAAACAATTAATGCAACACTTTTGTTAAACCCCCTTGAATTAAAGCTAAAAATCTACACGGCAATCACATAATGACTGCTTGCTTTAAAATCCAGTGTGGTGGTGTGCAGAGCAGAGGCAACATTACAAAAATGTGCCACTGTTAGAGCCACCTTATGGCTCTAACTGTACACAGTGAAAATTGCACTAATCTGCTAGAAAGAAGGCTACAAAGGTAGCCGGTAAACAGCAAATCATAACAGCGCCTAACAGAAAATAACTCTTTAAAAGATGAAAAAACTAAAATGATCCCTTTCTATCATCAAAGGGAATACAGGCCTTTTAACAGATGCAATGGCATCTTGAATTCCACCTTCATACTCGTGGCTCCAAAATCCTCCTCCTTAACAGAACATAGTGCTTTTAATGCTGAGGTTATATAACTACTGAGAGCACTTCATCCCTTGTACCTAAATATGAAAGAAGATGGAGATGACTTTGCCTTTCTGAGGAATGGGAGCCTCTTTTTGATAGCAGTGTTATCCAGTGTTCCAGCATTCTTTAGATCAGACATAAAATTATTGTCTTTACGTTAATATGGGCAAGGTTTAAGATAACTAGAGATTACAGTTAGGCACTTATTGCTTTGAGATTTGACTGCTACCAAGTGCTCCTAGCAGAAATCTGGGTAATTTCTGTGGGAAGAAAATCACATGGTCTAAATTGGGCACCCTATTCCAGTCAGTGGACACTAACGGCTTAATTTATGCATTTTATGCATAAAACTCAAAGCTGTTGATGTCAGAGGTATTACACTAAGTGTATGAGACAAAAGGATGGACGTAGCAGCTCTGTGGATGACTAACCACCCTGTGCAGAGGACCGTGTCACTTACAGACTGTGAATCCTTGCTGTTGTCTCGTGATCGGTTCTTTGCCAGCCTCTTTTTCTTCTTGTGAAGAGGACGTGACTCCAGGATCATCTCCTCCAGCTCAAAGGTGGGGTCGCAGTGGAGACGACCTTTCTGTGTGAGGGAGACGCACGTGAGATAATAAGAAACAAGCACATGAACGGCATCATAAATCAACCAAAGGGTGCACGTATTCTGAGCATCATATAGGGCATGGCACGCATGAATACACTAACAAGCAAGCAGGAATGTAAGGTAAGTGCATGTGCACATGCACGTTGGTTAGGGACCATAAAGAAACTGCATACAGTTTGCATTATTTATTTGCCAAATATGCTCATTATGATCAGCAAGCGTGAAAGAGTGCCTCAGCGTGAGTAAGTGTGTGTGTGTGTGTGTGTGAGAGCGAGAGAGAGAGAGAGATGTGTTGGCTTTACACTAACATTGGGAACAAATCCAGCCTCCATTTTCTTCTCATACACGGCGTCCCAGTTGACGTCAGCGAGGTAGGGAGCGGTCTGCATGTCAGACAGGCTGGAGAAACGATGCTCTGGGTTCACTGTCAGCAGCTAGAAGGAAAACACACATACACACACACACACACACACACACGCACACCATCAACATCACTTTGAGTAGCAACTTCACCTTCACAACTTCTCTCCTCGCTCACAGCCAGGCTCCTCTCCCTGGGAGGTGAAATAAAACTCTACATGAGTTTTAGGTTTTTTCCTTTCCTTTTGCCATTTGCCATCCCATTTCATCTGCCAAAACTTGCTAATATGCTTATATGTTTTGAACTTTCAATGATATGTTAAACCCACAGGATAACTATGAGCACTACACTGCTTTGGTACTGTCTGCTTGTTGCTGCCTTGTCTGAAGACGTGAGTTTAAAAAAAAGACTCTATAGATAAAGATTATTAGCTATATTAAAAATGATCAAACCTCAGATGCTGGAAACCTTGCATTAATAAAGGCAAGTGTTAAACTGGATCATCTCTTCAAAGGGAAGAGAAAATAAGAGCGGATATGAGGTTGAGCTTGAGCAACTATTCTCGATCTGACAAGCAGTTCGTTTCACTTAGCATCGGAGGCCTAATTCCATTTTTTTTCTCTCCAATTCCGACTTTGATAACATGAAACAATATTGTTCACAGGGCTGTGCACATTTCCAAAGCCCACAAGAAACAACACAACAGGAATGGGAAAAGTATCTAAGATACTCTTGTAGCAGGCCATTTTCAGAACACACACACACACACACACACACGTATGTAAACAGCCAGACAGACCTAGCTTGTACGCTAAACTCTAACATTTGTCTCTCCATCAGGAACAGCCGTCAATCAAAGGTCTCCCAGCACAATACTCCCTCTGCTTTATCACTGAGTAATAATAATACAAGCTCACACACCCCACAGAGATAAGTAGCATGTGCAGACTTGTTAAGCTAAATAAAGCCAGAGGCTAGTAACAGTGTTTGGTTAGCAGCAGCAAAGTTGAAACTAATTTGGTTAATGAAGACACATTTCCATCAAGCAGCCCAATAAACCATGACAGTGTGCCAGCCTGCACAATACCAGGGCCCGGTATAAGATTTATTCTTCAACGTCTGCAACTTCTGCACTGTTGATCTAACAAACAGCAGGTGCTTAGCTAACCTAAAAGGTGGCATCTGTCACAAAAGGTGACCTTATGACATACAGATATTGAATGAAATAACAAGTATTAATATTTGGTTTTCAGTTTCATCACAAAATCTGTTTAGGCTTTCAGTTCTCAAAAAGACTATTCTTATGATCATCTCCTTCACATATATTTATTGAACTATGACAACATTCAGGCTCCGTATAAGAAAACTAATAATTATGTTGTTCCTAAACTCGAACAGAAGGAGGAGGAAGCCCTTACTAATATATCAAGCAACAGGAGGCACCGCTAATGAAATCAGCCTACAATCATGTTGAATCAAAACTGCTGCACTGATAAGGACAGATGAACACCGCACATGAATGCAGTCACATAGTCCAGGGAGAAAATAAGAACTGGTGCTGGTGCAGTTGTGTTTTTAAAAGGAATACCATCTGCTTCATCTTCCACCTCGGGGTAAACGCTGGAGATGACAATGGGACGTGGCTTTTGTTGTCAAGTTAGCTCGCTTCCTGTGCTTTATTTCCTTCCTTTTTGGTCACAGGCTGATTCAGTTTTCTCCTGCAGGGCCGGTTAGCTCGGTCTCGGTGGAGTCCAGACGCGGTAATCGATCAGCAGCAGAGCGGAAGAGACCATCGCTCCGTCCAGAACACTCAGTCATTCAGACGCAGAGCACATGCACGCACTCATGCTCCGCACTTGCACTCTGCCAAAGAGTGTCCTCCTAAACAAGCCTCAGCTTTCCTTCCCCACTCAAAAATCTTGTCTTCAAATAACTACAGAAACATCACCAGAGGGGAGGAGAGGATTTGTTTCCAGAACAGTTTTGCTTGCTTAGATGACAACACGTTGATGCAAACCAGAATAAAGTAGGTTATCATTGCCGAGAAACTGGTCTGATTCAAGAAAAGTTTGGAGCCGATTTATTAACATTTGATCCAAAGGGAATTATCTCATCCAAACTTTCACTTTTAAGAAAATATTTTCAGCCTCAATATTAGGCTAAATCACTTGTTCTGATGAATATTAGCACACACAGATACACATGCACTGTCTTGTATTTCAGCCACATGCTCCGTTTCTGTGCTTTCATCCCTCAGATTCCCATCTGTCATTTTTATCCCCCCTTCCCTTCTTTGCCCTCAGGGTCTCGGCTCATCCTCTTCCCCTCCAGCTCCATTCCTCCCCATACAGTACCTGTACTATCAGTTCCTCTGGATCCATTGACCTTTCTACCTCTACATCCCTGCCCATCTTGCTACTCTTTCTTAGGGAAGACCATCTGCGCCCAGGCAACATGGTCAGAGTTAATCTGGTTTCAGTTAATTAAAAATTGTAGCTTTAATTTTTTTTTTTTGGCATTCACATTCCTAACCTTTTCATTAATCACTTACTTCATATACATTTTATTAAAATGTCCAGACCAAGTGTTTCTGGCTTCTTTCCTGGTGCTTGAATGAAACTGATGGATTTACCTAATTGTTCATAAATCTGTTACTGACATACTGAAAGAAGTTTTGGCACAAACACCAGCTGGTAAAGAAAGACACAAACCTGACAAAAGACAAGCCATAAAATTATGATTACAGGTTTTTGCCAGTGAAGGCAAAGGACTGAGCCAGCTAAAAACACTGCTCTGTGCTAATAAGGAGAGATAATGGATTCCTTGCAGAGACTGATTATTGAATCTGTGTCAGAACAGAGCTCATCACGGAGGCTGTAACCAAATATTTGACAATTTGGATATTTGTTCACTGGGAAGGTATCTTCCTTTCAGTTTTAAGAATCTGAGATTTTTTTTTGTTGTAAATAAATGTTGTAGAAATTATACATCACACTCGCAGCATTGTCCTGCTTCAGGTCACCTCACTGGTTGCAAACTTGGGAACTTTGTTGCTAAATTTAGCTACTTTTCATTCCTCTTTTTTTTAACAAAAAAGGAAGAAGAAAAAAAGTCCCTGGATGTCTTGCTCTCCAGGCATAGGAACACCACCGTCGGGTGGGTGAGCAGTGAGGGTTCAGAGAGTGACAGAGCAGCAGTGCACAGAGCACGAGAAAAAAAAGTCAAAGACCTTTTGCTGCTTCTGTGAAGGAGATTATATGAACAATGCAGGTAAGCAGTTGTTTTTGTAACACTTTTTTCAAATTTCCTCATACTTGCTGCACGGCAGGGTGGTGCTGCAGTCAGACCGTAACATACAGCAGTCGGAGTTTGCGGTACAACAACAGTCATCGTCACCGTGTGCAGTGAACGTGCGATGTCGGTGCTTTTGCGATGTTTGCTTTAAAGGAAAGTCTGCGACAACTCGCAGTCAGCTGCCGTCTACAAGGCTACTTTGGTTTGTCAAGACAGCAAAAAAAAACCAGAATCAGTGTGCGATTTAATGGGCTGTTACTGTCTACATTCACATTAAACAGAAAATTCATATTAACTACTTAGATTCAGAGTCCAACCAGAACCTCAGAGATTTGAAAAATCCGAAATTCCTCCACAAATAGTTGATGTAGTTGCTGCAGGACAGCAGTTTAACTGAAAAGTGACCACCGCTCAGCAACCTTCCTTCGGAATACAATCAGCCGGCAACCAGCTGAGTCGAGTCTCCTATTGCAATGAAACATGTCGCAGACAAGGCATTGCAATGTGACAGGAATCTGTCTACTTTTATAAATGAAGCTGCAATTATTTGCAAACCTTTGCCAAACTGAGAGGGATTGCAGTCAATTAAGTTGGACCGTCACTGTTTGGACATAGGCTGCATCCCACCAGACGACCCGAACAACCATCTTGCAGTTGAAAGTGGTCATCCTTAGGCTGAGGGTGTTAAACTCAACTGCATAAGTGGAAAAAAAATGGATGTTAATAATGTCCCATTGTCCCCAGCTCACCTTCCTCAAAAGTGAAACCAGATCCTTGGGCCAGGCCGGGCTGTACTGGACACTGACGGTGCTGAAGAGCTGAATCAGTGATTCCACCGAGTTACTAGCATGGATGTCATACGGCCTCTGGCATAGAGACAGGGTGACAAAAAGAGGGAAAGGAGCAAGTTGAGGAAGAGAAAGATGAGCGAATGAATGGAGGTGAGTTCATTTTTGCAGCCCCGATAATACAAAAACTATTTCCACAATGCCTTACCCATCCGCGCAGCACTTCAAAAACTGTCACCCCTAGTGACCACCAGTCTACTTCAAAGGCGTAGCCCGTCCCTCCACTCACAAAAGACTGGAAGATCTCTGGGGCTGAAAGCACAGCAGACAGACATTCTGAAGAAAAAGCTCATCTAATGACAGCCTGTGCGTGGAGTGCTCCTTTGCAAAATGTCATAAAAAAAAATGCTCATTTTTCCTCAGCGATCACAAAACATAATGGAACATTTGCCTCAGATTTTCACAAATCAACAGGATGGTTAATTTCTTTCATGTCGTGCACACATGTCTGTTTAGCGATGATGGGAGCGTAAAAAAATTAATTCAGAAATCGAAGGAACAGCATCTGGCACGTTCTAGCAATTAGTTCTTGAAGCTTTAACTTGGCGAGACAATTTGTACAACTGAGCTTTAAAAGTTACAAAGCAAACAGTAACTTACTATGAGGTCCAGAATACAAAACCTCTTTTCTTGTAGCTTTTTTCCCCATACACAGTACAAATGTTTAGTTACCCATGTAGGGTTTGGTTCCAGCTAAGGCTGTGGCTCTCTCTCCATCTTTTATTATTGTTGCTATGTTGAAGTCCGTCAGGTGAGCGTGACCTGAGAAAAAATAAAAATCCATCAGAAATGTTTAAATAACTGTCTGCGCTCACATCGAAAGGAAACATTTTCAAATGTAAAAAAAGAAGGAAATAAACGAGGACACAATGTACCCTTTGAGCAGGCTGGAATGTGACACACAAGGACAAAGTGTCCTCATTATTTTGTGTGTCAGTCTGACGTCCCTGACTCCTCTGACCTTCTTATGGTCATTTCTGGGTGTCGTACTTCTCGCGATAAGCGCTATTCATTGTACAATTTCTATTTTCCCGTGATGATCAGGCACTTTTCAGAATCTCTCTGTCAGCTTTAGCTGATAGAAGGATTTTGAGAAACACGAATGCATTATAGACACACGGAGAGAGGTGCAGACAAGCATTAGAATCACATGCATTGCAAAAAAAAAGAAAAAAGAAGATGAAATACAGTTTAAAGTCATGCAATGTGATAAGACATTTAAGCTTTAAAGCAGCTGAATTCACTCCACTGATACAACACAGTGCACTGTGGGGAGGTGTTATATACTGAGGCAGATTTGGGAGGAGATTTATAAACTAAAATGACATGGATATGAAAGACAGGAAGATCTAAGGAAATTGTTTTAATTGGTGGAATGGGTTTGGATAGGAGGAGTACACATGAATTTTCAAAATAAAACTCAGTAAGAGCTATGTGATAAAATGTAACTGGTCTGCTACATAGTACCAATATTGTTTGGATGAAAAAAATAAACTAAATAATAATGTATAACGTGATATTCCTTTCAGACAGGTCTGTGGTCTCATTAAAGGCCCAAAAATTCAGTTTTACATCCTATCCTTATAAACCCAAACATGCTGTCTCTCATACACAAAGCAAACTGCTCACACCCTTACCTTGTTCATCCAACAGGATGTTGTCTGGCTTGACATCTCTAAAGAAGACAATGAATACACACGCACATTAAAAACATGCTGGCACATAAATCAGTGAAAGCCATTATAATAATCATTATTTGCATCATAATTAGCACGTACATCCTTTCAACCACTATCGCTCACTTACTGCCGTGTATGGCCAAACTGACCTACAGCCCTCTGACATCACTCGGAGCTGCCAGTAAGCTTCTCCATTAGCAAAGTCCCAAAAATGTTCCTATACCGCTAAGTTAACGTTACAATGTTTAAGGAGTATGTTGCTACACCGTCATATACAGCCTTCTAAAAAATGAATAACATACATGTGGGCATGTGGACTTCACATATCAAAAAGCTTTTCAGTAACCTTTCCCACTGAAAGATTTATTTTTTAACAATTTCAGTCCAAAAAATCTCTGCATGGAGCCATAAAAGATATTTGAGCCTCATCATGAAGGAGACACAGCCCATTAAGTATATATTAGCCCATCAACATTAATAGGAGGTTGTAAATACTTCAAAATCTTTACCACATGTGACTCCTCCGCAGTCGGCTATTTATGATATTATTTGGTACTTTACCTTTGCATTTTCATCCACATGTTTTTGTTGCTTTTATTCAATTACAGAACTAAAATAAACTGTTTGCATGTTTCTGAAACCTACCTGTGTTTGTGCAAATGAATCAAATTAAAAGCAGCCTACTTTGATAATAAACATATTAAGCAGCTTATGGTGAAAGTGTGGAAGCAAATCTGTCCACACACCACAATCCAAAACTTTGATTTTCTGGATTTGAAACATATACCCAGGGGGACTCGGGACCATCCAGCACCACTGAGGCTCAGCAAAATGAAGACGATAAGTCACCAGGTGATAGATGTAGGATACGGTGCACATATTAAAACATTATTTAAAATCGGTGTGAATGCTTGGCATTTTTACAATTAGAGCAATGATAAATATAAATAAAATTACAAATTTAAATTATAAAAAAATCATTTCCATATTGAGATCCATCTGCATTTCTGTCAAAACCCACAAGGACCCACTGGAGATGGGAGTTATCTAGATGGCCCCCATGATTCTGGGACCAGTTCAGGATGTTTTTAAACTCCCTCGTATTTCCAAATAATTTCGGCTGAATATTGATACCCATCAAAATCATGGAGGACCAGATTTCTTCCTAAAAATGCTGCAAAGGATGATTCGGTAATGAATCGGGAATGAATCTGGGCTCAATCAGCTCAGAAATCCCATAGCATAAGCTCGATGTAAGCCTGTAGAATGTGTAGAGCACAGCTTGGGAAGTTGAACATAGCCTCACTCATGCACCTCTCCTAGAAAAAAGTTTTCTGTTTATTCCACTGTGTCACTGTTAGTGCCTATTCTAGTCTGAAAAGACCTGTAATTGGACCAGCTCCCATTGTGTGATATATTTTCTATAGTCTGGAAGCAAAACTGAGAACACAGACAGTAGGTCCAGTTCCCCTTCAGACCATTTCAATTATTATATGCTGCAATTTTGTCCCCCCCAATATAGCCACAAACATTTTACCTACACTGGCTTCATTTAAAAAAACAAATGCAGTTTTCACAAAGGAGTCATTAAAATGTGTGGTTCAAAATGCATTTTATGCTTTGCTACTATTAGAATGAGTGTTTGTGACTTTAAACATTTGCTAAATGTCTCATCTGCTCCTATCAGATAGTCATAGTTTGTAGTCAAGTGGGGAAGAGCAGGATTAGACGTGTACAGTATGTGTAGATGTTAAAGTCCGTGGGAGGTGTCTTGTAGGCTGATGCATGTGTGAATTACATGTTGGAACAACATGATTTGTACATCTGTGTCAACAAGGAGAAAATTCTTTAATTCCCTGCATTTCGGAGCACATGAGAGCACAACCATCACCAATCCCCGGGAGGCTCTCGCAGGTTTGTCCCAGAGGGACTAACAGGTTTGTCTGCACATGTTTATTACACTGGGCACCCAAGCACTGGACGGATCCAGGAGCGCGCGCGTGCGCACACACACACACACACGCACACACACACACACACACACACACACACAGATCGACATTTTCCAGCCCTTCAAACTCCACGGGCAATTAACAGAGCGCATACAGCTTATTTAATTATCCTGTACATCATGCTGGTGTGGAGAATACATGCAGTCTACAGAGAGCATCTACATACCCCACAGGGCACGTGTGTTCACTGTGACGATGCAACAGATGCTAATATCTGCTAAAACTCTTGGAGGGGAGTGGAGGTGGTGCTGTGCAGAGTGATCCAGCAGTACAAAGCTGGAGGGAAATGCATGCATGTTCACAAGAGGAATCCCTGCATGAGTGCCAGCTACAGCTCCGTGCCATGCTGTTTGAAGTACAGAATTCACGTCATTTGCACAGAGACATCAGTCTAACATGAAACTGCATGTCAAGTGATTTCTTATTTTGTACAGGAACAAACCAGTCCGGGGTGAGGTGATCTAACTTTCAGAGTGGATAAAAAAAGGAACAAAGAGAAAAGGGATTCTCCAGTTCTACTTCCCTTCTTCTCACAGGACTAATTTTACCTCCTTGGGCATGGTGGCAGCTGACTGTTGCTAGGAGACCGGAGACCCTTTTTTTCCTTGAGTTGGTGCAACAAAATAATTGTATAGTATTCTCCTGTCAAAAACTTACAGGGTAGAACAAAACTGCTGTGCTGGGGGAGGGCACTGATACCCAGGGATTACCTCTCGTAGAGAACACACACTTGAGTCTCTGGCAGAAAACGTGAAGTTAACACTGAAGCATTTATCATCTTATATATATATATATGCATATATATATATATATATATATATATATATATATATATATATATATATATATATATATATATAATACATTGGACATCTTTTGGCACCTACACTAGGAGGAAAAAAAACTCGTTTTTGTGAGGTTGCCAACAGAAGTGTAATGGTGCGTATCTACTGCAGGCACTCAAAGTCTGAGAAACTAAAGAGAGCCACAGATACATATCAGAAGAGGGGCACATGTCTTACTTCGCTTCAGGTCTATCAAAGACACTAGACAGTTTCTGGCAGGTGTAAATGTAGGCTGTAAACAGCAGTTACCTGCCAGGAATCAGGCTTGCGAATATTCGGAGGGCTGAAAAATGTGAACAGAAGATAATGCTGACTGACAAATGACGGGGTGAGAGAAATTTAGAGGGTTTACCTGGTCAACCAGAGCATGAAAAATCCACTAGTAAGTAAATGTCAGCTACAAAGCAATGGGTGTGGAGCAAATCATAAACAGGGCTTTAGGCTGGAATCAATTAAGCTACAGTCATTCTTGTGTCATGATGTTTACTGCTGGACCAGAGTTACCTGGCAGTAAACATCAAATGCAACTTGTCACTGTTTTGTGTGCATCATAATCAGACTAGCAGGTGGAATTTTAAGCTCAGGCTACAGCTTTAGATTTACTGCACAGAGATGAAGGTGATAATCATCTTTAACTATTAGCCAAAAAGAAAAGAAGAGGTTTGATCCAAATGTCAAACTATTCTGTAAGCGCTTACAGTACTACTTTTCTTCAGCTATTGTTCATTTTATTGTTTGTTCCGCTCGTTAAAGGTTTTGTATTAGCATTTATGATTGGAGGTCCCCACAATGTGACTGTATAAACAGATTTATGTCTGCACAACATCAATAACACACACACACACACACACACACACACACACACACACACACACACACACACACACAGTTGTTGGAAGAAGGCGTGCAGCCCACATAAGGTTTTGAACAAGGTTCAAACAGTTTTTCAGCCATCTGTGGCACTAAATCTGCAGCCTGCAGGGATGCAGCTCTTTCACTAACTGGACTGCACACATACTTACAGCTGCGCTCAGCGTTTCTGGACAAAGAGCTGTGCATAGTGAGTCCGCCATGAGTGAAGGACTGGGACGATTACAGGGAGACCCATTTTTAGATATGCAACGCAAATAAAATCAGCAATGTTGACATCTCTACATCCGGTTACAACCTGCGCTACACACCAAGACTCATGAGAAACTGAATGCAAGAAAATAACTCTGAATCTGCTCGTATAAAGCTTATTTCGCTTGTCATATAGATTGTAAAGGGATGTTTCACAAAAACAACAGAAAACAGCAACTTTAAACTGTCAGAAAAGACTGCGGCTACTAATAAAATATGGACTTAGGCACCGTGATACCAGCCATCTATTTCTTTATCTGTTTTTTGAGGCCAGACGTGACAATCGCAGAGTGGATCTCACTGCGAAAATGAGACATTACTGCACACTCACTGTAGGGACACTAATGCTGACCACAGCTTAAAAAATAAAATTTGAAACTAGCCATCAAGTTTCAACTGGCCACAGAACTGGACTTTTAAAAGCTTTTCAAACTGAGAGACTTACTGAAAAGCTCTAATAGTAAAAGCGGTGCACGCAGTGGTGTACAGCTTCAAAACTAAAAGTGAGCATATAAGCATAGGCCTTCCCCTTTGTTTTAAGCCTGGACACTTAACACTTACTGATTCTCTGACGTGGGTGCAGCATAAGGGGTTCAGAGTGCTGGGATATAAAGTGCAGTCATACAATCATAAAACGAATCAATGAAATTTTACATTTCTTAAATTTTACATTTCTTAAACAAATGGGGAAGCTGGGAAACATTTTTCAGGAACCTTGCAGCTTTTTGCACCAACTTTAAATGGGCAACAAGTGTTATATGTGATCACATTTTAATTTAAAGACATCTTATAAAGCTGCAGTGGGCTAAAATGTGAAACAAGGCATAGAAGAATCCTCCTGCAGCTCTCCACTCTGTTCCAGGCCCCCTCGTATACTGAAGCTTCACAGGACATTTCAACCACATTCTTTAAATGTGGTTTCTTTAAAATGAAAGACCTGTGATGGCCAAAAGCTGCCTTAATGGCTCAGATTTTCTGAAGCCTGAAAACAGAGACCAGGGGAGGTGAGTCTAGGTCCCTCTCAGACCACTACAATTACAAAACGCTGAAAGAGAATAATAGATTTTTTTGGGGGGGTCCATAAAACTATGCTGCCAATCTGTGCTAAAGCACACAACATACATTCTTCGTCACACAGTGTCTGTGAATTTTTAAATACACCATATCTTGTGCAAAACGTCGTAACAAAACACGACCATTCCTTTCTAGGAAGCTACAGTTCACTCCTCTGGAAGAAGGACAGGACATGATTCCAAACAGCGGAAAGCAAATGAGGTTCATCAAAAGGACACAGTGACGGTTGGTGTAAAAGTATTTCTATAATCAAACTGAGTCATTTTTAAAACCTGGAGATCTACATATGCAAAGAAAGGGACTGTAATGTTTGCCTTATGCTTGCTGTCTTCCGTTTTTGGAGCAGAAAACAGCAGCAGAAAAGTTCTAACCCGAGGACTGAATCCTGACATTTATAAATAACTGCTAATACAGTTACAGAAGCAGAATGCAGTGAAACAAACCTCGTGAATACTGAGTTACAGACACAACCTTGAGCTGATCTTCAGTGTTTTTACCACACAGCACAAATTTTCATTCAGTGCATCCAGCTGAAAAAAAAAATGTTTGAGTGGGCTGGCCCGGCTGCATTTCGTGTATTAGTGCAGTATAAATATGTTTTATGGGTGTGTATAGGTGTATTTGGGAGTTTAATGTGTCTGTTTCTCTCAGATAAACACAATGTGAATCAAAGCCCTGAAAGCTTTACCTCTGAGGTCACACTGGAAATGAAACGCTTTGATTTTCTTTAAGGTGCGGCATTACAGGCAAAAAACAAAGTGGGTGTTTGGTACACTGCTCAGTGTTTTTCTTCTTTCAGATTAGTGACATTTTTTATTATAACGACATCATTTTGGCAGTCATACATGTCCAACATTACCTCCACCGTGGTTCATAGATAATGTGGTAAGATTCCGATCATGAGCTGTTACTGTCCACCTCTATATTTTTCTCTTCCCATCAGTTAAGTTAATCTTGGATAGTGTTCTTGACTGAAGTTGTTTTTCTTAACCAAGGAGAGAGTTGACTGTGATCATCCACAACCACTGTCTCCTGTGGTCTTTCAGGCCTTTTGGTGGCTCCTAAAGTTTTCATTACCGCTCTGATAAGTTTTCAGCCTTTCACTTGTATCAACATCTCTTTGGACCTCATATTGAGAGTTCACTGAGCAGCTATCAAATGCAAGTTAGTCAACTCCAGATCTTTTATCTGCTTAATTAATAATTTATCCTCATGGAATAATGAAGGTGGAGACCTCACCTGTCCACGGAACTGTTTTTCAGTCAACTTTCCAATTACTGAGTCTCTGAAAATGGGGGACTCAATAAAAATTGCTGTAATTCCTAAACAGTTGATGCAATACTTGTTAAACCCCTTGAATTAAAGCTGAAAGTCTGCACTTAAACCAGATCTCGACTTTTTGATTTAAAATCCCCCCCGTGGTCGTGTAAAGAAGCCACATTACAAAATACCTGTAATTTTCCAAATATTTATAGACCTAACTGTACACATTTAGGTCACATATGCATGTTTGTTATGCTCATTTCTACCTCCAACATGTGGCACTCCACTTTAGTTCAGTGCAGGTCTTTCAACTCACTGTTTTGCCTTTGTGGCCTCATTATTCTTCTTTATATAGTGATAATAAGTCATTGTTGACTGTGTAATTTAAAAAAAGAAAGGGTGCTGCTTTAACTTTTCTTTGCTTTATGAAATGACCTTCAGTAACTGGCTCCTACGGGTTTGAAGGGTAAATTTACAAAAGAGTTTTACATATAAAAGAACTCTTCACGTGCCCTGTTTACAGCAATGGAGTTTTCAAAAGCTTGAAAGCTGCTGGAGGCCTTGAACTGAAATGAAAAGAAAAAGAAGAAAGAGGTGCATTCATACCTATGGATGATGTGCTGGCTCTGCAGGTAGTCCAGCGCCAGTGTCATCTCACAGAGGTAGAGTCTGACAGCGTCCTCGCTGAACTGGACGTTCTGCTGCAGGTGGTAGCGGAGGTCTCCTCCCAGCAGGAGGTCCACAACCATGAACATATCCTCCTCATCCTGGAACGAGTACCTGAGTGCAGTGGGACGAGACGGTGCTCAGTCACAGCCCGGTGTGGAAAACACATGCTGCACAAACAAAAGCAACGACTGAGCACACAGACTGCAAACACATTCAGTATGCTCTCCCATGCAGGACACAGAGTGCATTACATGTGCAAATATTATCAGACTCATGCATGCATGCTGATGAGAAGCACAGAGGGTTGGCGGACATACCTGCGCAGAAGCATATGAAAACATGCCCTTAACGTACACAAATATAGCACACGAACGCTTCACAGCAATAAAATAATATCCATGCCAGTTGTTCGACAGAACGCAAAGAGGTCGGATCAAAGCTTGACAATAACTTATCATTGCCTGATGTGACTTAATCGAAGAATGCGCCTGGTCTGCCGCACATTTTTGTCAATCAGGCTTACCAGTCATGCACATCAAATTAAAACACAGCCTCTAAGTGATCCAGGTGGGGATTTGTAACACTCCACTCCACAAATTCAGCTCCAAAACATTAAGCCATACTGGTGAACAAAGTGTTTTTGTACAACAGAATCTAATTTCTCATTTGAGAAAAATAAAAGTACCCCCCCCCCCAAAAAAAATCAATCTGCAACAGCGGAGGGAAAACACACCAATCCGAGGTGATTCCTTCGATCCAACTTGGCTTAATGTGGTTGCTGCTGAGCCAATTCTTTACTTTCCCATTAAAGTTCTGATGCTGAGGTGATATCATTTCTTTTTATAGCTTGCAGGTTTCCTCTGTATCTTAAGGTTTGGCTGTGAACACTGGCATGGGGGTGGGGGTGGGGGGCATTCTGATTGCCCCTATTCAGGTGCAATTTCCTGCTCCTCCATAAGAGATAAAAGGGGTTTGCTGCAGAGCCCAAATCATTCAATCTTGTCCACAGACTGGAGGCTCTGCCACAGAAGGAAAAACCCATTTGCAGTACTGCTGATTTTTCTCTTCCCCTTAAACAACACACATATTAATTGATGAATCACCCTCGACGTTCATGTGATAGGATAAATAATGGGTGGAAAAGCACACTAGGATTTATAGAACACAAAAACAACAGCAGAGGTGGGAAGTAACAAAGTACAAATACTTCGTTACTGCACTTAAATTGAGTTATCTGCTATCTGTTAACTTCAAATGCAACTTCTGTAACAGTTCAACAATCAAGCAGCAAACACACAAACTGCTTGTGTGCAATTTGTCACGGTGTGTCTGCTAGGCACAGCTACAGGTGAGAGAAAACTTCACTCAGAGATGGAGAAAGATGTAAGAAAAACAGAACAGTCTGTTCTGGCAATGCCAGAACACACACACACACACTTATGTGAACAATGACGGAAAAGAATGAATAAAAGAAAAAGAAGAACACTAACAAGAGCAGCCTATAGAGACGTTATAGAGGAAAAGCAAACGTGTTTGTCACAGCAGCGTTTTCAGATCAATTCTGACAGGACAGGTTTAAAGAAAGAAAAAGACGGGAGAGGAAGAAGAGAGGTTATATTTAAACTGGAAATTTAAAGCTTGAATGTAATTTCCTCATCTTTAAATCAAATATTGGATCGGTATATGATGCGGAGGTATGTTTTTTCATATTGTGAAACATCCTGCAAAACAAACCAAGGTACACTGACTTTGTATTATTTAAATACTCTGCAGTTTAGTGCAGAATAAACAGCTTGCTGTACTGTAGCGAATTCACGGTAAAGCTCTGTGTTGGACTGGTGCACAGCAGCTGTGGGGCTCATGGTCAGAGTCAAAGTGTAGCATAGAGGAGTTTAAATTTAAGCTGATGATGCTTAGACAATGTACCACACCATGGGGCGAAAAGGTTTCTCAAAGACTTCCACAATTCCTCTTTCCTGCCGTGGCCGCTGCAGCCTGCGCTCAATACGAAGCGACAATAAAGCCACCTACATCATTCACAGCACATAAACCTGCCCTGACCCTTTAAAGAGCAGCCTCACTATTAAGACAAAAAAAATAAATAATGGCCTCAGCAGATGGCCAGCCCCGGGATGTTGTCTGCCATTGGCAGGGATTCCTCACTGTCACCTTTTTATCACCTCATTGTCACAGCCCAATTCCTCAAATCCAGTTGACAGATGAGCTTCCGCCGAGGTGGCACTCGCTATCTCAGCGTACCACAAAACTTGCAGCGTTCCCGTCCCCCGCTTAAATATCAGGGCTGCTGGGAGAGAGGCAGAGAGAGACTGCAGCGGCTTGGTCTGCTTGTCATTTCCTTCCCCGCTTTCACTGAGGTGACACGGAGATGTCAGATACAGGCCGACAACTGGAGCATATGAAAGCTCCGGCGCCGACAAGCCTTGTCACCTTTAAGACTCTCACAAAGCACAGGACAGAGAGGAAACACAAACAATTTTATTCCCCGGGTTTTTTGGGAACACTTTGCTCCAAATAAACACAGTGTGAAATCCACAAATTTGACAGTCCTTAGAATTTAAATAAAAGCCTCTTCTGCTGTGAAATAAGATCTGAGGTACTGTGGAAAGGAAAGTGAGGTGTATTAGTTGAAGGGCGCTTGTTTGGAGAGAGTATTTGAAGACATCCATCCTTCCAATTACTTTCTGGCACTTACTCCGGTCTTGGTCACAGTGGTGGCAGCTTAAGGGGTGAGGATGCACTAGCCAAAGTGATGATAATATTTGTGACTTTCCAAAAGCAAAAACCGCACAAGTGCACAAGCTTCACAGAGCGATCGCCCTGCTGTACAGAAGTGAGGACAATATGCAGGAGTTCAGCAGTTCTCTCAAGATCCCCGTTTCCTTTTTTTTGCGTGCAAATCCAAGAACGGGCAGAGTCCAGTATTCACTCATTTCCACTTACTGTAGGTGGAATGGCTCTTTGGTGTCTTACTGTTTCATGACATTCACAACTAAAACTTTTACACAAGACATATCCCTTTCATCTATTGTTCACACATGTCACTGATGTTGTGAAGCTGTAATTATATTTGTCTTATAGACATTCACACGCTGCAACATAGCTACAGGTCAACATAATGTTTAACCACTAATCTCAGCTGCACTTGAGATGAGGACAATTTATTGAGTGCTGCTCTCTAATGAGCACAGAGGAATTGCTGCTCAAACCTTTGCGTATGAATGCCTGGCAGTTATTTGGAAGAAGAGTCTAGGGAGAGCTGTTACCATCCAAACCCACGAGGAGAACATGTGGGAAAGGCCAGGACAGGACTCGGTTGCGACAGTTGCAGGGACTAAGAGAAGAAGGTTAGCCGGCTGGAAGGAGTACAAGGAACAAGCTGAAATAATCAGGCCACAATGACAAATGAGCCCAGGGAGGCAGGGAGGAGAGAGGGAAATAGAGGGACAGTGGAATGAGTTTTGAGGAAAAAGCTAGAGTGAGGCAAGAGCTTGTGATTCTGTTGGCTCTAACTGCTCTACAAAGTTTCAATGGCCTACATAAAGTTGATGATAGAGATGGCTCAAATTGGCTGCGTGGCTCAATCACAAGACTTTTGCATGCTCCTCTGAGGATTCCTGTAACAATGGTGTGAGTGAGCACTGCCTCTCCTCTCAGCAGCCTCCAACCACTCACCTTAAGACAAAACACCTCCACTGGCCTGCTTTCACAAGGTGCACTTTGAAGCCTATGCCCTAAAAAAAAGTTCTTCTTTAAGAGTAGTGTGTAGGGCACTTTCAACAGAAGTACTAAGTCCTTCAATGCTTGCAAGTCCAGGACAAAACAACCTTATGGACAGCGGTAAATGTTCACAATCCAGTTTTCTTTGGGTCACATTTGGACTTGACTGATAGTGTCGAGTCAGGGTGAGTCTGGCTGCCTCGACTCATCCAAATGTCAACCTTATGTGAGCCAGGTGTCAGGTGTGTTGTGACATTTGGGTCAAATCTGGCCTATAGAACATTTGTGGTTACCCATGTCGAGTCCAGCTTATGACTTACGGTCAGATACAGCAAACATTACACTTGCAGTAACCCATATTAAGCGTGCAACACCCACAACCGTATTCGTACTGCTGCTCTTTGTAGCATATGCATACTGGGTTTACAGCATTTTTCTTATTTTCTTGTTTAAGTTTTTATGAGGAAAGGCACTGAACTGTGGCAGCTGCTACATTTTCGTCATACCCCATGTTTGATGACAATAAAAGCTTTCTATTCAGTTCATAGTCAACCCACCTCGTGACAACTGGACCACAAAACACTTGCTATAACTGAGACATAAGTGCCAAAAGTAGACTGAAATTCAGTCACAAACTGAGAGCAGACTGACTCGTTCTTATTGCCGTTTTACTGCCGCATTGATGCACTAAAGTCGCCTTGAAGAGAGCAGCTGACTGCGAGTGACTGCAGACCTAGTCCCTGTCTATAAAAATTTTGTTTGTGCAGCAGTCTATAACCACTGCTGCTCCACGTGTGGCTGTAGCATTAGAGAAACAGACTCGTGTGCTTCTGGAAAAAAAATCTCGCAGTTCATCTTTTATGATGATGATTTAAGACTAAGCCCCCTCATAGGGCTTGTTATAACTGCTGACTGGAGGTGTAGAGGCTAATTTGTTCCATGGCCTCCCGAGGCCTTGTTCCATCCAGGTCTGCAATCAATATTCCTAATGGAGGCTGAACAGGAGGGAGCACATCCATCCTCAGAGCTCCTCTCGCTCGCTCTATGACTCTGATGGAGGAAAGAATGGCGTGAGGGTAAAACACTTGAGAGAGCTGTTCCAGATGACTCAACCTTGTTTTGGTTTTTCAACCTTTCAAATTCTTCAAGATAATCCCAAGAGACTGGGGGAAGCTCTTTGAGAACAGTTGGCTTCATAACACCAACTATTCTTTCTCCTCGGGACATCTATTTGGTCATGATTCACTGGTGCATCTAAAAAAAAGGAGAATTGGGAATGCTGTTTAAGAATGACCTCTTGTGATGGCGCATTAAAGGCAAAATTGAACATTTATCATGACGTATTCCATAGACCAGGGGGTCAAATTTGTTGCTGCACCCTACTGTTAGTTATTCTGCGCTTCTGGGCAGGGACCCCTGCGCTCCGGGGTTTCAAACATTATGAGGAAAAGAGGAAGTCAGCGTCTTCTCACGCATCACAAATCCTTACAAGGATTTGTGTGGATTTGGAGTATGCAGCAGATGATAGTTAATTTTTCCTCCTCTAAGGTAATCCATTCAGCATACCCTTGACTCCTACACATCATTTCTATGCAGCGCGGGAATGGTCGCAGCAATTACCGTGGGCTGCAAACTTGACATCCGCCCAGCTTAGCGCAGCCTTCCCCGGCTGATGGGATTCAGTGTGGGCTTTCACAAGGTTGCTTCTTAATGAATTTCTTCTGAAGCTACGGACGGAGCAGTTCAAAAGCACAGGAGAATTCGACGACGTCTCAGTGAAAGCGAAACCTCCATTTCCAGACGCTGTGTGCCAGGCTGTGTAGGTATCAGCTGGAGGAAACCTTACAAATCCTCTTATTCTGCACATCTTTTTTTTTTTTTGACAAAACAAATCAGTGCCAAATACTTTCTTAGTGCAGTCTTGTGCACCCCTCCTGTCTTCTTAATAATCCCCCTCCTCCTCCTCTCTCTGTGATTGTGGAAGTCATCTTCATCTGACAGCTGTTTGGTGTGTTTTCCTGCGTTCTCTAAGACTCTGACTATCTCTCTGCCTCCCTCCTGGCACAGTATCAATAAAAGCATTCTTTTGAAGCTTTATCAAAGCTGGCGTTTTTCTCGTAGGTTGCATCTTTTGTGTTTGTTTTTGAAAATAGGCAGTTCCCAAAAACCCCAGATGCTCCATCACATATTCATTAACAAAGTACCAAAGTGTCTAAATGCCAAATGCCAGAAATTGTATGGCTCTGTTTAATAAGCCTATGGATAGTGGCATCTGTCTGATCTACGGGGAGATTTGTTAAACGGCATACCCACGCAGGGAACCAATTATTTTCCCAGCCATAGAGTAAGAGAGAGGGGAGATGGGAAGACGAGGCAGGGTTCTCATCAGTCGTCTCTCATTACCTGCCTGGCTAAGATGTTGTATCACGCAGCAGCTAAATGGAGCGGTTTATGTGATGCGTACAGGTGCATCACATAACAATCCTGTCACGCACAGACGCTCACAAAGTGCCTGGTAAAAGATTCGAGCTATAGATTGATTTGCTTTATGTCTCACTGTGCTCTCATCCAGCTTTCAGAGAAATATCTGAACTTTCCTGTATTTAGACTTGCTTTCATAAATCTATTTACTTAAGGATGGAACCAAACTAAACTGTATTTTCTGTCATCTTCTGACTACAAGTTTGCAAAAACTCTATTTAACTCTAGTGTTGTAGAGCAAAGTTAACCTTATGATACTCGCTGTCGTAGCTTCACACGAGTCTGCAAAGTTGAACGCTTCAAAACATCAACAGAGCTGCATCCAGACACATCTACACATATCTGCCTGTCAATCATCTTACGGCAGTGGCAACTGCCTGTTGACAATGTACTTCTGCCTTCTATTGCACTTTGTTAAGCATGTTTGACAGGGTTCTTACGCTGTTCAAGGAGGACAAACACAAGCAGAAAACTAAGGTTTCTACTTTTTTTGTGCTTTTGTCTCTCTACTGAACACTTTACACCCCGTTCTTTCTAATCTTGCTAATATTGATTTAATTTAGGCTTTTCTGCTACTGCACTCTCTATGAAGTTATTTTCAAACAGAAACATTTCACGGAGTTATTAGATTTCAACACATCACAAACACAACACAAAAACAACTTAAAATGTAAAAAATAGCAATGCTGCAGTCAGGATATCTGCCATTCCCCATTGAAGTGACAAAAAGTTGTCATTGGAACTTCCTCCAAAGAGTGACACATCAAAAAGAGTGTGTCTTCAGATTTGTCAGACTAATTTTAGTTCATGGGCCGGACTGGTAAAAGTATAATGATAATACTTTTAATATTAAAGAAAAACCCTTCTTTAAATTTTTAGATTTCTTTAAATGCAAAAAAGCACATTCTGTAAGGTTTCACCTAGCCAAGATTTTTTTTTTTTAAAAAGGTGAAACCATAAGCCCAAGTAAAAGATGCTACCAATCCCACTCCTTTAAAAATCTGACAACAAAAGTTAAGTGATAAGAACAGGACTGAAAGTCAGTGGCAACAGGTCTTATGGCGTTGGTTCATCAGTAAGTATCTAGAAATGTTTAGTAAATTTGGCATGACCACAAATGAATTAGCAATATGTTTTTATTGAAGCAAATAGGAGCAATTACTGCAGTTTTCACCAATTTTTCCAGGGGGCCACATGTTTGATTCCCCCTGGTGTGGAGTAACTAAGACTCGTGCTCTTGAACATGTTTAAATACGAGTAGCAGGGACAAACCTCAACTAGCTTCCGTTAATTAGGAGCAGAGGCAGAAATCCGTTGCAAATGAAACAAAAACGTCTACATGCACGGATACCATGACAAGACTGAAAGATCTGTTTTCAAAATGGTCCTCGCTGTCTAAAATAACAGATGTCAAAGATAATGGTCCAATTAGAATGAAGACATGACGTGTCGAGTATAGGACCAATTAAACTTGGAAACAAGAGGAGCTGGTTGAGTAGGAAGTTTCGATGTGCTCCCGGTGAGATGGACAGGCCCTTTTTGGAGCATCTCAAACACAGAGAGAGGAGGTGTGAAACTTCCATTCCCCACGTAGCCACATAAATACAGTTCAGCAAGCTTGTCACTAATGGGTATTTAAAACAGTGCTGCTTGCAGAGTATATGAGAGAAAGAGAGTGAGGGACAGCAGAGCAGCACAGCCAGAACTAGAAAACTTAGAAAACTAGAACACAGACGGCTTTGGCAGCCATAAACTCCTGCAGGGAATTATAAAAAATACACAGGCCTACTACTGTACGCTCATTAAAATGCCCTCAGTTTGTTGTAGTGAAGTAGCCTATCTAGCAGGCAAATGCATCCTGCAGATTGATCTTAAATCATTCACAGCTTGGTAAGGAATGAGCCCAGGACAAGGCTTTGCCTTGCTTTATCTACTCACTCTCTACACATAATCAATTCATCGTGGAACGTGTGAATGTTCTGACAGTGATTGCATGGAGAAGATAGGCATGTGCACAATCACTCTACCAATTACAGAGGAGTAAAGTGCTTTGTGTAATACGGCGTGAATGCTGTGCCAGGTCCCCAATTACATTTAGAAATGCGTCCCGCCCGGAGATGAGCGTTGAATAATGAAAGCAGCTTCCATTCACCCACATATCATACTCGAGGGAAGAGTAAGGTCATTTCAAACCACAGTAATTATCAAATGTGTGCTTCATGGGCTCAGAGTTAAAATTAATATCCCAGAATATCTCTTCGGTATAAATTGTTTCTTAAGTTAATAGCTGTTTCTGAAGGAGAATTGGTTTCAAGCTTTAATTGAACTACCAAACTTTTATTTTACCAGTCTGAGCCAACCATGCAACACACGATATTCAAAAAGAGTGCATCTATTTAAAGGATGCAACAGATTTTACAGTAAGCATGCTCTCGTCTATTGGGAATCTCTTGAGGGCAGACATACGGAATGCACACAAAGGCAAAGCAGGCAACCGAGCACAGACAGAGACAGACCACACTGAAAGTGTAAAAACATAGGATAGTCACCAGAGATTTACTAAAAAAACATGTTCAATTTCCTGTAGGATCTCAAGCTCTCTAAAGACGTTTCGGACCTCATCTCCCATCATTGTCGTTTCATTATTTCACGTCACATCTCCGCTATCCTTTGGATACCACATACCTGCAGATAAAAAGGACGACAGAGGAGAGGGCGTAGAGAATACAAGATAGGATCAGCATATTCGGATATAATAAACATTTAGACGGGATGGATGGATGGATGGATGGATTGTGAAACCTACGTGTTGCAATGGACCGTATGGATTGGAATCATGTAAACGGAATTGCCAGACTGATGGATGTTGGACCTATGGATTGAAGGACCGTATGGATGGAATTGCATCTAGACTGTGAATTGACGGTGTTGAATCTAATGGATGGATTGGAGTTGTTCTCAGAAACTTAAATCCTAATGGATGAACTGCATTTGAACCCAACCCTATCCTAATCAACCTAATCCTAACCCTACCCTTACCCTAACCCTAACCGAGCAGAACCCCGTGTTTCACCACGATCCTGCAAGCACAGGAGCTTTTATGTGCGTTTTGGGCTTTTCTCGCTGAGAAACGCTCATTTTGGCCATTTCAAGTATAACTTCACAAACTTCAATCAAACTGCTTCCAAACATGTTTCTAAATGATTCTCCTTCAATCTCATATGATTTCCAAGCAGAACCCCGTGTTTCACCACGATCCTGCAAGCACAGGAGCTTTTATGTGCATTTTGGGCTTTTCTCGCTGAGAAACGCTCATTTTGGCCATTTCAAGGATAACTTCACAAACTTCAATCAAACTGCTTCCAAACATGTTTCTAAATGATTCTCCTTCAATCTCATATGATTTCCGAGCAGAACCCCGTGTTTCACCACGATCCTGCAAGCACAGGAGCTTTTATGTGCGTTTTGAGCGTTTCTCGCTCAGAAACGCTTATTTTGGCCATTTCAAGGATAACTTCACAAACTTCACTCAAAC
>JAMQGT020008743.1:0-14829 GCA_024447675.2 Pterophyllum scalare | reverse complement strand
GTGTATGTCTAACTTATTTACTTGGTTCAGTTACGTATTGCTAGAAGCTGACACCAGAGGATACCTGGGTCTCAGTGTCCTGGCACCCCTCTAGGCTCATTAGAGGCATCCATATGTGCAACAGATCAGGATTTGAATAAAAAGCTTTCTCATGATAAACACTCTAGCCAAATGGAAACAATGAAACTTAACCCTGATCTAAGCCGACGTTATCCTGACACTGAATGTTTCTTGGCCTGTTTTTTTTTTTTTTTTAATTGAGCCACCCCTCATTTGTTCGTATTTTCATAGGAAAACGGGAAATGGGTGCAGTGATTTATAGAAAAATGTGGCATACATGGAAAGACAGTATATAAGACTTTTTACAATACTAGCGAGCTTGAAAATCAATTTTTGGTATAACCACCCTTATTCTTCAACACAGCCTGAACTAATTTCTTAAAGTAGTCTTCAGGATTAACTCTCCAGGACATTCCAAAGCTCTTCTTTAGATGCTGGCCATCTTTTGTTCCGTGCTCTGTCAAGATGATCTCAGTTATGCTTTTACTAAGTTGGCAGATGGTATTTCACGGTGGATCAAAATCAGATGTCACTTTTCTGCATCTATAATTCCATCAGTTTTGACAAGATTCCCAACACCACTGACTGAAGCCCCAAACCACGACAGAGCCTCCACCGTGTTTTACAGATCTCCTCTGTACATATTGAGGACAATTTGAAGAAAATGTGGATTTATTGCTCTTTAAGACCCGCTGCCACTGATTTTCAGCCCAGTTCTTGTGTAACGTGGCACACATCAGTCTTTCCTCCCTGTTCCCCTTCCTTAAGAATGGCTTCTTGACAGCCACCCCTCCACTGAGACTATTTTGTTGGTGCCAAAATAGTATTTTATGTCTGTTACCTTTGGCATTTTTCAGCTAAATAAATGGGAACAAATTATAAGCGAAATCTAAAGAAATGGCGGGTGGCTCAATACTTTTGCCAGTATTGTACAATTTACTTTTAGTGTGGATTTTTCTTTTTAAGAACTCATCTCATTGCACCAGATTGGAGTTGGTGCAAATTGGATTATTATTTTATATGTCCCTACTGTCTTTTTTTTTTCATTTCACCATTATTTGCATTTAAACCTCAGTATCATGTTTCCAATCAATAAAGTTTCATTACGTAAGTCTGTAAGCTCAGTTTACCCAACTCTTACTAAGTTGTGTAGAAAGGTGGGAATGAGGATTATAATGATTTTAGGAACAGCTGATTATGGTTTGGATAAACAGCCGAGAACATAAACGTGAACTGTGGCACAGGCAAGATGGTAATACATGTGCGACATGCTTCAGACTGTAAAACTCTGACAGACAACACAACACCAGCTACGACATGATGCAAAGACTGTAATGAGCATGTTCGATTGGACTGAGCCAATGGGTTTCTGTGCAGCACTTAGCAAGTACCTGAGTCAGACTGACACCTCCTGCAGCAGTTGGTTTCTGTAGGGTTCAAATTTTACATTTTACTTGACAAGATATTCATTACATGACACACATTTGATTGTGATTTGCTCCCTTTTTCAAACATAAACACATGGCAGTGAGCGGATGGTATAACATATCTTGTACTCCAGAGATTACCAGGAATTCAACTGTTACTGAATATACTACTGTAAGTAAAAATTATGGACATTTCTGGCTGTTACATCATGTCATTCCTGCCTGAACGAGGCATTTCCCTAATTCCTCCAGCAGATGAAGATGAAGTGCTTTCCACCTTCGCACGGCTCACAGAAAAAAGGACCACGTGTACGATTACTCCGAGGGACTAATCAAAAATTAAGATAAAATTAGCTGCTGCAGTCTGCTCTCAGTTGCTCTTGTTTGTTCTGTCAGATAAAGAGAGCACGTAGGCGGAGGCCCTCGTGTCCCGCTTTGACACAGGAGGAGAATCCACCTACAGTTACACCTGGCAACTAAATGCAAATGTAAAACTACAACTATGTGAATTTTCAGGTTCACATCACATCAGAAAATAAGCTTTGGTTTTAGTTTGTCAAACGTCTGTGAAGCAGATTTCATATGTCGTTTGCCAAATTGCATTTGTGTTTTCAAACTAACCTCGGCTCAAACGAGCTACTTGGGAGTTGCTGCTAATGCTTTTCCTTCTTCATTATAATGCTCAAACACCAGTTTTGCATCCTTCAACAGCACTATTAATATCACAAACTGTAAATACCACTAGAAAATGTGACAATCTTTTCCTCATCCTGACTTCAGTCACAGTTTAACATTTGTTATTTGGAGGATTCAATATCAAATGTGATCAAAGTCCCATTTGAGGTTTCACAATATAAACACACTGCAGCCTGTAATTACTTACGGTTCATTTTCTTTGATTAAAGTAGAGCAAAAAAAGGGGGGGGGCTGCAAGTATACAAATGGCATCAGCAATCACCGTGCACCAGTGTGCTGTTATTTTGATTTGGAACTCGAAAAAAACTTCAAAGGAAAAGGTCAATGCAATTTCACAACTTGGTGTGACAAAAGAAAAAAAAACATGTTCAATACGGAGAACAAGAGATTTATTGAAGCCGGCAAAGCAACAGTAATGAACAGTTGGAAGTGTGGACGGCTGCACGGCTAGCCAGACTAATCTGTATACTGCGAAACCTCATTTTTGTCTTACCATGTTGGTAATTGTCCCAAAGACACATTTTTTTTTTTTAGCAAAGAATTATTTGAATAATTGCCCAGATGGGGAGTTTGCTGCATTGCTAAACAGAAACCATCTCAGTGGAGAGAAAGCCAACAATAAACAATCCAAACTCCCAGACTGAGATGTTCAAATGAGGTCAGTGGGAGAAAATAATTACACCTGCTGACTTTCTGTCTTAAGAAAAACTGAATTTTGTAGTTTGCGCTACGTGTGCGACCCTGAATTTGACTGGTGACACATAGAAAACGGATCTCAAAGTTACCAGAACACCACTTAATGACCAAATACATAGCTATGACATCAAGAAACCTTGAGTGTTTAAAACTGGATAAATGGATCGACTAGGAAAATGGAAAATCCGGATAGTTTTGAGATGTGATGCCCACTCTGAGTGCTGTAAATGAAGGGAGAGCAAAGATGATTTTTGTATATGTTTAGCATAAACAAAACACATGCTCACTGGTGTGTCACTGCAGTAAACATTTTAAACTGAAAACCTGTTGCTCCTGTTTAAATGCTCGGACTGTGACAGAACACTGATCTTAACCCAGTGAATTCCTTCATGTGCCTCAGCAGTGAGCTTGGCTGGCTGCACTGTGTGGCACTGAGGGGAGTGGGTGTGATAAACTGCCAAGAGTCTCGTGGAAAACGCTGCCTCAAGTAGGTCAGAGCAACTCGGAGAGATAATCAAGGCCATTTTGACCCCCTCTGTGTGAGCTGTAAGTGGGTCAAATGCAGCAGTCAGCTGTTGCAACTCTATCACGCGGAGCGCTGTGAGGCACTCGTCATACTGTCAAAGCCCATTCTGTTAGTTTAAGGCATGGCAGGGTGCTCGCCTGCACCCACCAATGCAGGAGTCAGCCTTATATCTGTCCCCCTGGGGGTGAAATAATGTGAAGTTCCTCTGAGTAGCAGCAGCAGTAGCGGCAGATCCACCTTCCCTCTTGTCACTGAGTACACCCTCTACAAACACAACACTCTTTATCTGTTGTCTCCTCCTTTTGACAGCTCACAGCTTTGCAACCCTGTCCTCTTCACAGTGGCAAAGACTCTTCCCCAGTCCCCTCTCCATGTCTAAGATGCCACCCGCATTTCAACCAGACTAACTCCAGCAATGTCCCCGGCTATTTCTCACTCTTCACTGAAGGGAAAAAAGGGGAACTCATGTGTCTAGAAACATTTCTGAGCGCAAACCTGCAACAGCAGAACAAAGGCGATACAGGGCAGCCTAATCTTTGCACTACTGAGGAGCTATTTTAAAGCTCTTGCTCTGTGTTTCTCTCCATCCCTCCCACCTTTCTCTCCTCTCTATAACATTCTTCCTCTCTCCCCCTCCCTCCCTCGTTCTTTCCCCCTTGTTTCCCTCGGTGTCTCAGGGCAGCAGCTTCTGTTTTCCTCTCCTCTCTCCCTGCGTGTCCAGTGACTGACTGCACAATACACATCAATTATTCATGGCTGCTCTCTGTTTCGCAGGCAAAACCAATCACAGATGGAGTCACTGCTAATGGGCTCCTGCTGTACTTGCCACCGGCTTCTTTGCACTCAAGCAACAAATACCCCAGAGACAATGAGAGGAAAAACAGGGATAAGCTGTTAAAAAAAAAAAAAAAAAAAGGCAACTTCACACAACACTAACAGCAACAAGGAGAAGAGGACACGCGTTTTGTGGTCAGGGGAGAATGCAGGTATGTATCGTGACCAAAAAAAAAAAAAAAAAAAATCACCAAAATTAGGAACCGGCTCCTGCAGCAGGAAAAGGGTTAAAGACGGAGAGGGGGTGGGGGAAGGAGTGGGGGGGTGGAGGGTGGAGAGAGGGGGTGGGAGGACAGGCATAGAGGGAGAGAGAGAACCAAATGCTTATCTCCTCACCTCGGATGTATGCAGCTGTTATTGATGTATCTTCTTTTTCTGTCTAGTGATCCATTGCTTGCTCTCCCAATACACACATCACACAGAAGCAGCCACAGCCACTTCGCCAGAAGGGAGAGAGAGAGAGAGAGGGAGAGAGGGAGGGGAGGGAGAGCAGGGGAGGAGAGGAGAGGAGAGGAGGGGGAAAAAAAATGCAGGCAGCTCACATTTCAAACTTGCAAAGGGGGGTGGTGCCTAATGTGCTAGACAGGCTGTATCTTGGCCTGAGTCCAGAGCAACGAGTAAAAGAAGCCTCAATCAATTCATTTAAAGCAACATTTGTTACAGTGGAGCAGCACTGCGAGCCCTGTCAGAAATGGTTCGGGCAGGTACACGAATCTGTGGTTTGAGCCCTCGAACCTTGTCTTTACAATACAGTCGACTTAATCCATCAAACTAGTCATTGTAATTAAGGGGCATGGAAGAGGAGGGGAGGGGAGGCTGGGTGTTGTGGCTTCCTGATGCGCAGAGGGTTGGTATCGGAGAGGGAGGGGCCAATTAGACCACATTTGTCTTTCAGCACACATGAGCCCGGGTGAGCTTTGGATAAATAATTACACACTTATAAAACATGTAAACTGTGGGTAGACAAGCCACCTGAGGCAGTGCATGGCTTCTATTGTCATCTGCAAATAAAAGTACTTGCACTCACCAGACGTGAGTCAATTTGGGTGTCAAATTAATGAAACTGATCTCTTGCTAAAAACCAACAATAAGCATTTAATTAGAGCCATAAGGTAAAATGTAAACCAATTTTAATATGCAAACAACCGGTTTTGTTGTACAGTAAATTACTGAGCCATATGGAGAGTAGCTGAAGATGCTACACCTCCTGCTGCCGCAGACGTAATAACTGCAACAACTACAAGGGAGGAAGGACAGACAAGCTCAGCAGCTCTTATCTCTAGTTTCTCCTGTCTGTATTTGCTCTCCTGGTATTTACTATCAGCTAAGTGCACAGTAGGTGACTTACAGCCCTGCACCCCAGCTGCAAGTTAACACATCAATCATGGTTGGCTGAAAGACTTTCACGTCTAAGTGATTACAAAGTGCAAAAAAACACAGATTGCCCAAAGTGGATACAGTGTGGATTTAGCGATTCTGTGACCAGGCCTTTAAACTCACATGTTTACAAAAAATACCACAATAACTGGAGCCAATGTCTGTTTTCATATCCATTTCCCTTATTTTACAACCCAAAAGTTTCTCAAATGTACTGCACTGACTTTGAGGAACTGTATGACTAGAGATGGTCATGAAATTAAATATGACAATTTTTCTAGTATCAAAATGTATCTTTTACCTTGTTTTTACACTCCCTGGTAGAACTCTGGCTTCTTGAGAGCTAAATTCTCAAGAACCTCAAATCTCTGGATATCCAGTTTCATACTGCGTGCTTGTGAGACTGTCTAGAATGAATGGCTGGGCCCCACAGAGCTGCAGCCCATGTGACCTTTCTTCTGCACAAAATGATCCCTATGAGTACTGCCTCCTCCAATCAGAGATATTATCGGATGATGATGGTTAAATGGTGCCAAAAAAAAAAGAAAAGAAATCATAAAGAACACAAAATATATAACAGTAAAATGCAACTCTGTTTCAAATAAGAAAAGAGATTAGTGCAGCAGAAAGTCATTAATTGGGAGATTCAGCACACAGAGTGCTAAAATAAACATTTTAATTATAGTTAATATATTTATTTTAACGCTCAGTGGTGCCGCTGTTCATTTCTAATGTGATGGCTGCGCATTAGAGCTCTGAAATTTTAAACTGGACACATTTCTGGATGTACATATTTAAATATTAACAATGGTTATGTCCCATAGGCTGATAAAGGAGATATGGAAATCTCATTAGTTTGTCATCAGATCAACGTGAAATTAATTTTACTGATTGAACAGATATTCCTAGTGATAAATAGCCTGATCAATTTTCTAATCTGTGTTCTTGTAGCTGCAATTCCAGCAGTGTGAAAGAGAATTAGCAGCAGATTAAAATCAAGTACAACGCTCAAAAACATTAAAGGAACACTTTTTAAATCAGAGTGTAGCATCGAGTTATTTAAACATCTGGGATATTGATCTGGTCAGTTAAGTAGCAGAGGGGGTTGTAAATCAGTTTCAGCTGCTTTGGTGTTAATAAAATTAAGAAAAGTTACACTAGAGGGGAAACAATGAGACAACCCCCAAAACAGGAATGGGTTTTATAGGTGGAGACCAATGACATTATTTCCCTCCTCATCTTTTCTGATTGCTTTTTCACTAGTTTTGCATTCGACTAGGGTCAGTGTCACTGCTGGTAGCATGAGGGGATATCTGGACCCTACAGAGGTTGCACAGGTAGTTCAACTCCTCCAGGATGGCACATCAATACATGTCATTGCCAGAAGGTTTGCTGTGTCTCCCAGCACAGTCTCAGCAGCATGGAGGAGATTCCAGGAGACAGGCAGTTACTAAAGGAGAGCTGGACAGGGCTGCAGACGGTCCTTAACCCATCAGCAGGACTGGTATCTGCTCCTTTGAGCAAGTAGGAACAGGATGAGCACTGCCAGAGCCCTACAAAATGACCTCCAGCAGTCCACTGGTGTGAATGCCTCTGACCTGCCTGTTACAACATTCAGCACGACCGGTCAGCGATGGCTTAATGTCAGACCCTACGCTGGTGCAGTGGGTCCTGGGTTCCTCCTGGTGCCTCATGTGGTGAGATTATAAAGGCAGTTTTTGGGGGAAGATGGAATTGTGTTGGCTCTACCTTGCTAGGGAGCAAAACAAAGCCCATTTTCCGACTGCTATTATTAGCACGAGGTTAAATTGCGGTTTTAAAATTGGTGCCATCAGAGCAGAATCCCACCATTTTAAGGGCAGTATCAGATTTCTTTTCAGAAAAACTAAAGAAAATAACTATTATTTCAATTCATATATATATTATCAATACTTTATTTATATTTATACTTCTTTTTAATTTAAAATGTTTTATTTTTCGCAGAAGCTCCTGTCAACAGCTATTTAGCGCCACCTCGACATTCAAAAACACTCCACAAAGACAAAAGTTTGACTGTGAAACTCCAATGTGAAAGCAGTACTGTTGTATGGCTCAGAAAGCTGGAGGGTGACAAAGTCCAGCTCCAAATGCATCCAGGTCTTCATCAATAAATGCCTTAAACTACTCCTACATCTGAAGTGCTTCGACAAAGTGCCAGATGAAGTCCTTTGGACACAAACAAAACAGAAGTCAATGGACATCCAGATTCGAAGGCAAAAATGGCGATGGATCGGGCATACTCTGCGGAAAGAGCCTTCCACCATCACCAGACAAGCACCTGAATGGAACCCCCCAAGGGAATTGCAAGCAAGGCCACCCAAGGGAGACACAGTCCCATGAAGGAACTGGGAGCATCAGGACTGACCTGAGAGGTAGTCCAATAGACCACATAGGACCTCAAGAGGTGAAAGACGACGGTGGAGTTCCTATGCTCCACAAGGGGCGAAGCAGACTACACGACACATAACAGACACTCAAATAAAGCCACGAATTCTGTCTTAAATCTACATTTTAATTTGATCAACCAATGCTTGTTTATTTCTTATGTGGATGACTGGACGGATGGATTTTATCCAGCTATCACTGAGTCAAACAAGGTCACCAACAATGTTTTTAGCCTTCTGTGTTATTCTCCATTTAGGAAAAGCCACAGCTAAACTATATGTTGAAGCACATCGAGCGAGGAGAGACAAACAAAAAAATATTTTGGTGTGGAAAGCTCCAAGAGTAGAAATTACAGCCCTGAAGGCAAGCGTGTGTCTATTCAACTTCTGTATTATGCGTAGAACCAGAGACCTTTCCACAGCTCACTGACAACATATCTGACCTCCTCATCTTAAGCACCACTTCACTGGAAGGCACTGTGTAAGCTGCTGCATGATCAGCACTAAAAACTGCAGTTTAAAGGAAATTTACACATGCACCCGAGCATACAAAGGAATCCAACTGAGACAATATTGAGAATAAAAGTCACACCACACACTCAGACTTGTTTATCTTAACCTTAACTGTCTTTGTTCTTTGAAATGAATATCCCATTCAGGGGAATTTCCATTTAAAAAAAAAAAATGTTCTCTTCAAATAAGTTACATTCCTTGCATCAGTATTATCCTCCTCTTTTCATTTAACTCTAGACACGTTGACACTTTATCCAAACTTTTGAAGTCATTCCACTTGAAAGTTTTTGCTTTTTCAAGCCAAGCTTGCATTATTTTCTATAAAAGTGACTTGACCTGGCAAATTGCAGACAGATATTGTAAACAGAGCTTTCAGTTTTCTACAGTGTTAACCACGCGGCAACATTTCCCCGTCTTTACCTACAATAGCAAACGAACCCAACACCCCCCTCCTACACTGGCTCCTGCTTCTTTATGCTTGAACTGACTAGAAAACTGGGAAACCACCTTTTGATTTTAAACAATTTGAAACAAAAGCACAAAAACCTATTTATTTATATATTTTTAATCAAGGTGACACTATTAACTACTACCAGGAAGGCCTACTGATCATATCTGAAAAACAGCCTGGCATGTGTAAAAATGAGTGTAACGACAACCAAGGCAGACAAGAGCGAGAGCCCAAGCCCAACTAATTATCTGCTGAATAGCTGGTTCGCCAAACGTTTGTTACACGAGAGACTGAACGGCTTCAGGAGAACTTCAGCGCGCACTCCCTCTTATGAGTCGGTGCCTCCTTTCACTCTTTTGAGCTGAGGAATTCCGAGAGTTCGCTGAAGCGCGAATGATTGGGAATGTGCCACTCTGTCCCTCTTGCAGGAGAAATTGTGATTAAGCATTTTGCCGCGTTGCTCTCCAACTGGAATGAACCGCTGATGAAATAGGCCTAACAGGGCTTGTAATGTACCCTGTGGATGGAGAAGGGGAGAGGGGAGGCCCTGATGAGTTTATCCACACTGAGCAAGCAACGTCTTTGCTTTGAAGTCCTCACAGCTCCACGTGCATCGCTTTGCCCTGCGGTAAGACAGTCCGAGTAATCACAGATTAATAGAGCAGGCTAATCCCATTGACAAAGAGGTCACTACTAGCAGACAGACGCCCCTCCCCCAGCTCTGTTCCAACATTGTGGGCCACAAAAGCAAAAGACCTACAGCTGGACAACCCCCTTGAGTATTATCTATTATAGAGATCAGCTTACGAAAATCACACTGCATGTTGTGTTTTCTAATTGCAGTCTGCAGGATAGGTTTAAAATATCTAACAAACACTGTCTAAACTTCTTATACAGGAGCTAAATGATAAAATCAATAGGACACTATAGCTAAGTTTTGCTTAGGTGTCATAAGACAAAGGTCTTTTCCTTTGGCGTTTTGCCTTCCTAAGCTTTTTTTCTCTAAGGAAAAAAAAAAGAGAACAAACTAATGCCTTAAATTGTTGGAGGCATTTCATGATTAATCAATTTGTCAAAGCTACAACCTATTTCAGCTGTAAGCTCACTGTGAACATTGATTTCCTACTGCTGAAATCAGCTCAGCCTTCCCCTCAGCTCAATTTTCGAGCATGTTCAGGAGAGGAATTTAGATGACATAACAGAAATGTAATAGCTTGACCACACCGTGTGTCAGAGCCAAGACAAGTTAGGGCTGGTTAAAATGGGATGCCAAATCTGATTTACTTATTAGCACTCATCCGCTGACCTGATGTTTTCTGAGGCAGAGAGCCCGGCTCATAGCCACCAAAAGTCTTGCTTTTCGCCCACTTTTAACAGAGATTTTTCAAAGCAGATCACAAAATCCACGATGCGACTGAGCAGGCCAACAGTTATAAGATGTTCTTTGAAAGCTCCCGGGGCTTGGTCTAGACAGGTTGTTTTGTAGAGGGGAAAAAAATATATCCCATCATTTGTATGACAGTGTGGAGAATTTTTAAAAAAAACCACAGTTGACTCTGAGCGCAAAATGAACAACAGTCTGGTTCACACTGAGCAAAACTATTCTGCAAAAACACAGGAGACAATATTTATTTCAACTCTTCCCATATCCTCTCAACACAGATAAAATCTTTTCACATTTGTTCTCAGCTCTTTAAGGCTTCCCAAAGTCTCCTTTGTATACACTGACTTGTCTGTCTTTGGTCTTGGATGGCTGACCGTCCTGCTGCCATTCTGCCCCCCATCACGTGACTCACTCCCTTCGTCCATTGCTCAGCAACACTGCTGCAGGATGCTGGGGAGCAGGTCCTCCCCTTGGGGCCCTGTGGGAGTGTCTTAAGAGCTATCTCCCCTGCCTGCCAGAGCGGGAACTCTCTCCACTTTAACAACCTCCTTGACTCAGGCCTCTACTCTAGAGGGCCTGGGAGCTTTGCAGGAGAATGCCTCTGCACTGGTTTCCATTGCTCTCTCTATCTCTCTACAGGCCTCTCCAGTAGAAATATTCATACATTTACAGGTACATAATTGTCCATGAAATGTACTTTGGGATGCTGCCTAGACTCGAGAACTTGCCACTTTCCAAATGACTACTGTTGCAGGAAATTATTCAGACAGAGAATCAATTGGCAATTTTATCTAAGCCCATAAAGCAGGCCCTGAGATTTGATTTAGCATTAAGTAGAATTAGAACATTTGGCGATGCGAGTTAACTGCAGAGAAGAAGGATTCCCCACCCGTGCTGACATAACAGTGACATTGCATGATTTGAAGCCTCTTATAACCACATAATCAAAAAAAAAGGCAAACATGCGTGAAAATTCAAACAATATGTGCCTCTGACTTTCATCTCCTAGCAGACTTAAGAAGGCTCAGTGGGGCGGCCGAGCACACAGAAGCAATTGCGCGACCCAGCTTTCCTCATAACCCAAGACAGGTGGAAACCACAAATCACAAACTGTAAAATAGCACAAAAAAATTTCTGTTATCTCTTCTGAGCTGCTGACAGCTTATGCATCTTCATTCTCATTGTGCTCCAGCATGCTTTTTGCCAACTTGATAACAACATTTAGCAGCTTGCATCTGCTCCAATAATCCATCACAGGGCCGAGATGATAGAGGTGTATGAAAACAGGAACTCATCATCACTGATACAGTAGTTCTTGTCGCATGTGACAAATGGAATATTCTGCTGTACACACTTTATCTAAAACCCCAGAGTAGGAAACAAATGGTGTTGTGGTTCCCCATGTTGCGAGCAAGTTCAAAGAAAAGAGAGGTCATGCAGACATCACGGGGAAACGCTCAACTGAACTTGGACTAAAAAAATATTGGATTTTCTTGGATTAGTTGAGTATTATTCATATGAATACTGAACTGTTGCATGAATTAAATGAATGAATAAAAAAAAAGCCAGTGACCATACTTTGTGAGTATATTCTAGCCTAGGAGCAATCAGTGGGTATCGAGGAAAAGCAGCAAAGAATGCAGAAATAAACTTGAACGGGCCAGCATGGCCAGATGGCCTGAGACGGCGGTTGAGAAAACTCCGGTCTTACCTGCTGATTTTGGAGTGAACTTGTCCCTGTTGGCAGCGCAAACAGCCAGGAGCCGATAGCCCAGGTCCAAGTCGAAGCCCTGCTGTGCTGCTACCCGGCTAACCACCTGAAAACAACAACAGAGTCAGGAAAATGTCATAGAGCTTAGTTATGGCCTGAGGTTTATTTTCTCTGAAGAAACAACTGAATGACACCAAGTCTAAACCACCTACAGTGCTGTGAAGAAATACTGCACCCCCCCCTTCCTAATTTTTTTTTTGTTGCATGATTCAGATCAGCTAACAAATTTTAATATTAGACAAAGATAACATGAGTAAATACAAAATATGTTTTAAAATGATGAGTTCATTTATTAATGAAAAAAGCTATCCAAACCTACCTCCTGGCACTATTTGGAAGAGTAATTCCCCCCCCATGATTAACCACATTTTTTTGGGAAGCTCAGTTCAATTTCACTAGCAGCACCCAGGCCTGAATACTGGCAGACCTGTCGAATCAAGAAATCTCTTGAACAGAATGCGTCTGATAAAATGACGTATTTTAAAAGAGTGCAAAAAAATGGGGAAAATATTCTCTGGACTGGCGAGACAAAAGTTGCAGTCTTACGAAGGTTTGCTTCTTGCTACATCTGGCATGAAACTAACAGAGCATCTCGTAAAAAAGAAGATCACACCGTCAGTCAAACATGGTGGTGGTAGTGTGATGATCTGTGGCTGCTTTGCTGGGCGACTTGCTGAAACTGATGGAACCATGAGTTCTGCTCTCTATCAGAAAATCCTGCAAATTCTGCAAAGAAGAACGAGCCAAAATTCCTCCACAGCGACGCGAAAGACCCGTTGCTATCGCAAACGCTTGATTGCAGTTCTTGCTGCCAAGGGTGGCACAACCAGTTAGGTTTGGACCCCCCCCCCTTAATAAATGAAATCATCATTTAAAAACTGCATTTTGTATTTGCTTGGGTTATTTTTGTCTTCGTCTGTCATTAAAATATGTTTGATGATCACATAGGTAAGTGACAAGCATGCAAAAACAAGAGAGAAAGATATCAGAAAAAAAAGGCAAATTCTTTTTCACAGTACTGTAATTTATTCCTAAAGAAGCCATCTAAACAATGGGGGTAACTACTAGAAATTTCCTCACTTGTTCCAAGCCTGCACAAACATTTTAATGTGCTTATTTTCCAAACAGAAAATGTTTACATTTTTGATTTACCATCTGCAGCACCATTTGCTTTGACAGACACATACAGAGAGAGCATCACTGCATCGAGCTCATGCCTCCTTTTATTCACTCCAGTGCAGCAGCTGATGGAAACAAGCTCTGTTTTCATGATAAATAGTTTTAAATCGCCGTCGTATTCTCCTCAGTTCTTGCTCTCCTTTTCTCAAAATTTCCACAAAACGTTACTGAGATCTAATCTTTAAAATCCTACAAACTAATGACAGACAACAAAGCTATGTATATGATTGCATCTGTAATCTGCTGAATACAGCTGTGTTGGATAGTTAAACCCACCACAGGACTGCTTTTCCCAGAATCTGACTGTCAAAGGATAACCTCACTACAAGTTTATCAGTTCCAGATGAGTCAGTGGACAGCAAGATGAGGAGAAAATACTGCCTCCAGTCCAGGGATGCATACTGAGAGGAAACATTAAGGGAAGCATCAACATGCCACAGCAGGTCATGTAAATCACCCTCACATCCCACATGTTGCTTTGATTGGCTGTCATCATTATCAGCTCACAGACCTTTAGGACATACTAAGGTCTGTGTGGACCAATAAGCCCCACTAGATTCCCCCTCCCTGCCTGCCTGACTTTTCATAGCAGCAATCCTGCTGTCACACTCCAAACTTTCAGCACAAGCCCTGAGGTAGTGCCGCTTCTGGTACCATATCATTATCTTCTGTAAGTATAGTCTGGACGTGACACCAAAACAGATTATGTATATCTGGCCTTTATTTATGGGAATCCCCCATTAAGGAGAAGAAATATAGAGTGCACGCTGCCTAATTAGAATCTAAACTTGCGAGGGACATTTAAATGGTATTTTTAGTGTAAGAAGTTACAGTTCTAATTTCAGGACTTTAATTGTACACAGCCAGTGGAGTTGCGGTGAATTGTCTACCATAAGGCAATCATCTGAGCAGGCACTGCAAGGCTTGAAAGTAGTAAACTGTTACTAAGCTGTACATTTTTCCTGTGATTTCAAGCTGTAAAAATATACTTTTTTGTTAGATGTGCTCTTAAATATTTTGGAGATTAATATGAAAATCATACTTGAATATTATTTGTCCTCAAACCATTAAAAAAATAGGATTTAATCATTATAAAATTATTGTTTAAATGATTTGCCCTTTCTTTTGCAGTGTGTCTACGTATTACATTTCAAGAAAAGGCAATTCAACCTCCAACTAAAGCTCCAGGCATAATAAAACATGAAAAAAGCCTTATTAACTCCTATATTGAAATGAATTAAAATACTATTTTAAGTGCCAATTTCCTATTTGAATACTGTACTACCTTATAAGTCTTTTTTAAAATATAGTTTTAAGGCCAAATATGGTTCATAAGGTTTAATTTCTTTCAGCATTTTACTGCTGGCAGATGACGATCCTTTGCAGTGCTGCCACGTGCGCGACATCACCAAATGCCAGTGTTTAAGTACAAACATACAGGCAACAGGGTGAAGTGTTTACCATTAAAGTCTGAGCCCAGGTAATTTCACAA
>JAMQGT020008742.1:0-17192 GCA_024447675.2 Pterophyllum scalare | reverse complement strand
CTACAACAAAGGGCCACCACCAACACACTTAAAAGTTTTAATCTTATAACTTGTAAAAAAATGTCATAGTATATAAAGCAGCAACAACTCCCTCTGACACGTGTCAGCTTGAATCAGTGTAAAACTTAAATATCCAAGCATGTATACCAGAAGACTGTCTTAAGTAAACTAATAATAATAATAACTTACTGATCTAAATAAATATATTTAAAACAGTATTAGAAATACTTAATTTATGTTACTAATTTCAGCAGAAGTACCAAAAAAACCACACTATACTTAAATGTATTAAGAATCCAGAAAGATTAAAGTAGTTTTTAACTGTATTATTGAAACCCACGTCTGATTATTTGAATAATATGTTAATCGGCTGATTATTCTCTTGATAAAAATTGTTTTGTTGGTTCAAAGTTACTTAAATCACCCTTGTTGCCCATCCTGCTGCTCAGTTTGAACCTCAGCAGGTCGTCTTGACCATGTTTGCGAACCGAAACGCGCTGAGTTCCTGCCATGTGATTGGCTGTTTATATAGTTGCTTTAAAAGAGCAGGCTGAACAGGTGTACCTAAACATTTTGTTTATTTCTTACTTCTGCTCTAGCTGCATAATCTCAGAAAAACGTTTTGCCTTTTTTAGTTTTTTTTATAACCCTCCAGTCCAGTAGGTGGCTCACAGACTCCATGTTAAAGTTAATAATTTACCAAAAACAGAAGAAGAAGAAAGAAGAACGGCAGAATTCAGTGAATCCAATCGGCACTTTTCTCCTTTCTTTGCTTTCTGGTTCTTGTCGCTTTTAGGCTTCCTGTAACACGAAGCTGTGAATACTTTTCTCATTCTCTAACCCTTTCCACTGTCCGGAAAACCCAGACCGCCCGCTTGCCATCTTTCCTAGGGTTTACCGGCAGTTACTTCCCGGTGTTGCATTTGTGCGGTTGGACCCGGGGGACGCCTGCAGAGATGTCCGACTACGGTGGCTTGGCCGTCGGCCTCCTGTCCTATGAGACGCTGGTTCATGCTGTGGCAGGTGCAATGGTGAGCGGCAGAGTGCAACAAAAGGAGCAGTTTTATGTTTGTTTGCTTTTGATGGGGTTTTGGGCATTCGCTTCTTAATAGCAATATGTTTGCAATAAGCAGTGTGAACTTAAAAATGTGTTACCTATCGATGTCAATGTTGCAGTGCATTGTCTTTTAGGGGAGTGTGACAGCTATGACCGTCTTCTTTCCTTTGGACACGGCCAAAAGCAGACTCCAGGGTGAGTTTGGAGGGTTTGCAGAGTTGAATGTTTAGTGTTGGGGTTAACCTCATTATAGAGCAGCTGTCGCTCTATCCCAAAGATTTAAAAGACTCATAAATGTGGTGTGTTTTTTTTTCCTCATAGGGAATGTATTTCTGTTTATATTGTTTTATTGCAAAGCACTCCCATGCTCTGCTTATAAGGCATATAAAGGTACTCCGTGCCTTCCTGCTTCCACTGAGATGAACCATTAAACTGATCTTCATGTGTCAAGTCTTTGTCCAGAGACTTGTTGAATGACTTCAGGTGCATTTCTGTTTGTTTTTCAGTGGATGAGAAGCGAAAGTCGAAATCCACCCCCCTCATTCTGGCTGAGATAGCAAAGGAAGAAGGCTTGTATGTATAATTTTGGGATTTTATATTATTGAGGCTGCTGGTTTAAAAATATACCAACTTCCTTTTGTTTTTATTTGAGCACAGTTACAATTTAACGAATGTTGCAGACTGAGGTAATCACAGATTAAATCGATAACGAGAATCATTGGTAGCTGCAGCTGGACTCTAAACCAGGGTTAAGGCCACATGACTGAACACTCACTATTCAAATGCCTCTCCACCACCTCTCCCCAGTCTGTCACTCTACAGAGGCTGGTTCCCAGTTATCTCCAGCCTCTGCTGCTCCAATTTTGTCTACTTCTACACATTCAACTCGCTGAAGAGGCTGATGGCATCCGGTCCAAGCAAGTCCAGACCTGGCAAAGACCTGCTGATGGGAATTGTATCAGGTAAGTGCTGACCTGATGGGAGGTGTCATATACTTAAGGTGATTGAAGGACTTTAATGGATCCAAAGTGTTTCTTTTCAATAAACAAAATTCAGCAGTACCTGAAAAAATACAGAAATATTCATACACCGTGTATGAAACAGGTGCAATTGCAGTTTTGTTTTTTACTGCTAAATTATTGAATCGGGTTATTATAAATTCCCAGGTGTGTGCTTGCTATTTGCAGTCTGTGCACTTCCATTTTGCTATATAAAGAAACACACTGAGGTGGATCATGGAAAAGTAGTGAAGCTAGAAAGGAACCTGCAAAAAGCAAAACAAATGGAAACAACAGTGTCCAGGCAGGACTCCAGAAAAAGCACACCTTTCAAAAGTGGAGGGCATGATAGTGTGATAAAAGTCCCTGATTGAATGGATGAATCCTGGATTTGTTTGTACTCACTGAACATATCCCACAGACTGTATGTAAAAGATGGTGGTCCTATCCTGTGTGATGTCACCCTGTTTGATGTTTGTTTACTTCTAGAGTTGGAAAAACTCAGTAAGGAGTGACTCAAGAAGCTTAAAACGTTGTTGTTCATGTAGGGATGGTGAATGTGATCCTGACCACTCCCATGTGGGTGGTCAACACTCGACTGAAGTTGCAGGGGGTAAAGTTCAGAAACGAGGACCTCCATCAGACCCACTACAGAGGCATATTCGGTGTGTGGTTTATATCTGTCTCATAGTTCAACACTTCGGACATGCTCGTCCTGTGACTGTGTCATTTTTCAAACCTCGCTGCTTCACTTTCAGATGCTTTCTCACAGATCATAGCCAACGAGGGGGTGGGAACTCTGTGGAATGGCACTCTGCCCTCTCTTATCCTCGTCCTCAACCCTGCTGTACAGTTCATGATTTATGAAGCCATGAAGAGGAAGGCAGGCAGAGGAGGGAGGAAGGTGAGAAGACATAAAGAAATCTAGTGTTGCTGAAACTGATCAGTCAGCATCCTTTCATGCCATGCCTGAATGGCTGTGATCAGCAAGCTGGTGGTCAGTCACCTGACCTGTTATTTTTAATGGTGATGGTTTGTGTAATTACCTCATTTTAGTTTGTTTTATCTTATTTAACCTGTGTAGTCACAATAGTCATGTCGCACTAAAAGAAAACCGGGTTAAATCTTTATCTTTTACCACAGATATCCTCAGCAAAGATTTTTCTCATTGGAGCCATTGCCAAGGCCATCGCTACCACTGCCACATATCCTCTGCAGACAGTTCAGGCCATCCTGAGGGTAAATACTGCTATAGAAAATATTATTCCTGTATTCTGTTTTTCAAGGATTAGATGAATTTCAAAGTTTTCTTAATGACAGAAATCCAGTAATCAGACAAAAATAACAAATTGGGTCTTGTTAAATGAATTGATGTCCTGTTCAGAAAAAGACATCTGTACAGGTATATCTCATTCCTCTGTGCCATACACTTAAGTTATTAACAACTAATAGAAATAAATCAATGAGCCAAACACTTACACATTAGAAAATTATGTTTCTGCAAAACCTAAAAAAACAAGTTAGTACTCCTGGGAGAAAACATATTGTAAATTTTTGTGTATCCTTACCGGTCACTTTACTAGGTACACAGTTCTGACCCTACCATCTAAATGTTGCACCAGAATTCGAGAGTCATCAGGCCAGGCAACATTTTTCAAATCTTGTGTTGTCCAATTTTGTTGAGCTGACTGAACTGCCACCCGGTGTGCTCTTCTGCTGCTGCAGCTGAGATGCTCTTCTGCATACTAAGATAGGCTTCTGCATGATTTACCTTGGTTGTAATGACTGGTTTTCTGAGTTACTGTTGCCTTCCTATAAGCTCCATGTCTGGCCATTCACCTCTGACCTTTGGCATCCACAAGCCAGCACTTAAATTCTATGGACAGCTGGTAAATATTATTGAATCTGTAATAACATGCATAACTTTTATGCTTTTTTTTTTTTTTTTTAATCAGTTTGGCCAATATCAAAGTGATGGCAAGGGTGGTGTGATGGGAAGCCTTTCAAACATTTTGTTCCTGCTCATGGACCGGATCAAGTGAGTGGAGCATCTCTACACACACACTATCCCCTCACACGGTGCACACATGTGTGAAAATGTTGCGATGGCTACTGTTGTATATCTGTTTATTGCAGGAAGCACGGTGCGCTTGGTTTGTACAAAGGCCTGGAGGCCAAGCTGCTACAGACGGTATTGACGGCTGCCCTCATGTTTGTTGTATATGAGAAGATCGCTGCTGTTACCTTCAAAGTCATGGGCTTGAATAAGAAAATGAAGCACTGAAGGCAGCGACCTGAACACGCATCCTCAGTAGGTTTTTATCAGAGCCTGCTGATGTTACACCAATGCAAGGAATTGTTTCTGTCACATAGGCGTTATAATACAAGCAAGGTTCAGTGCCTTGAGAGCCGTAGATTCCCATTCCTTCCCAAATTATATAACATAACCAGAGGGGGGTTTAATTATTGCTGTTATTAACCTTTAACCACTAACATCTGTGCATACACTTGTTCCCCACTGGTGTATTTCTCTTGGCTCAGGTTGGCCTTGCAGGGGCTGAAGTTAGCTGAGTTTAAGGAAAAGCACAGACTCATAATCCAACAGAGCTTTTTTTCTTTTTTTTTTCCTCTTGTATAAATTCTTCTAATGTGAGCAGAGCCAAAGGGATCCTAATTTTGAGTGACCATTTAAAAAAGGAGAAACAAATACCGTTTAAATAGCTCAACTCTCCTACACTTATTTGACCTCTTTCTGAGAGATGATGGCTACGTTAGAAGACTGATACGACTCTCGTGGACGTACACAAACCCACCAAGCTTGTTGGGGAATTGCTGTTTCCAAACAAAGGGACAGAATAGCCGTTCTCCCCTTTTCCCAGTCTTTATGAGTCTTAAATATGAAACTATAGCAGTGAGAAACTGAACTGTTGGACTTGTGCAGATGAATATCACTCATCGTTTTCATATGAATTTGAAAAAGTGTATTTCACAAAATGTTACTTTTACCTTAATGTCTGAGCTTCGCTGTATTTGGTGTAACCAGTAAGTTTACCTCTGCCTTAATCTAAACTGCTGACTCATTCTTTACATATACTTAAGTTTATAACTGTGACTTTTTTTAACTGATTTCCTACAAGAGAAACCTTATGAAATTACTACCTGTAATTCATATAAATGCGAAAGTGTGTCCAGACTGTTTACTATATATATATATATATATATATATATATATATATTTAAAGTTTTTATATAAGGTCGCACTTTAAAAAAATGTCACAAATTAGTAGTATATAAAGGCGGGATGTGAAAGGAAGTAAACTCAAAGATTTTAACAGTTATAATGTAGAAACATAAAATTAATATAAATGGGAAAGAGCACAGTGAAATGTGTGTCTGCACAGACTGCAGACGCATACCTGTAGTTACAGGTACCAAGTGCCTCTGAATGTACTGCATTGTGAAAATAAACTGTACCATGAGCAGACATACAGGCAGGTGACAAATAAAAAAAACAACCTAAAGTCTTGATAAGTTGTGGCTCCGCAGCTTGAGTGCACCTCAGCACTGATTCTTCATGTCTCTGGACCTTTAGAGGGATGTACTATTCTTCCAAAAGATATACCCTAATTTTGGTGATGGTGGTGGGGTGCACTGACCGACATTTAAGTACAAATTCTCTCAAATGACTTTGTTTTGTGATGTTGTGCCTGCAGAGGCCACAGCTTCTGATTTATATGGTTGTCATATTCATCAAACACATTCTCTCATTGTAGGAATCAGAGGTTTTGGTTTTTCCCATAGACAGAATTAAAAAAGTAGACATTAAAAAAAAATAAATAGATGTAGCCACTATCACCCCTCCATTAGCTTTGGACTCTGGTTTTGGCTGCTACCATGTTGTGGTGTTTGTGGAGCCAGTAGGATTTCTTGGACAGGCTATTGTTACAATTAATAAGCCAAAATATTGGTTAGAGTATCCCACAACAAAAGGCACCAACAGCACAAAAACTGGTGAAGCAGATCAGACACCTTTGTTGCCATACCCCTACCTTTAAGCCTTTATAAAGCTTATATACGAAAGCAGACATGTCCAGTTCGTATGAAGGGGGCCTAATAGGCTATTAAGTTGGTCATTTTAACATCAAAGGTGAGTTTTGACTCCCATGAAGAAGTAAATGTTTCTGCACTTCCTCATGTTTCTGCTCTGGATGGTTGCACTTTTTTTTTTTCTTTGTCACTCGTCTGTAAGTTGTTCAGTGACTCTTGATCTACACAAACACTTGATGCACTGAGTTTTTTTTTCTGCCGTTTTCAATATTGCAATATCCAGTATGTGCATATTTGTTTCACACCAGTGTCTTCCATTATTTCTGTCAGCGCCCTGTAAGTAAAGTAGTCAGTGTTGGAAAGACCAACCTACTGAGCGTGCGCCAGGCAGGCAGCAACCTAGCAGTAAGATCGGTTGCTGATAGCGAGTGCCGGAGTGGACGCTGAGATGGACCATGACAGAGAAACTTAATGTGTGTAGTGTGTGTCATTGCTGAAGATACCACATACTATCACACATGCCTACTGATGTTACTCTTGCTAGTGCAGAAAGGACTATATCCAGTCAGGGATTGCAGTAATTCACAGTATTTGTTCATCATAGTGTGCGCTCTCTCTCTGATGTGGTAAATGAGTTAATGCTACCTTTGAACTTGATGCCATTTGACAGTTAATTTATTCCTGCTGCTGCTGTTAAACTGGTTTTCACAAGAGGTGCTGCTCTTAACACCACAGCCTTCAGGCTATTCATGTACGATCAGTACTTTAGCTTAGTGACAGTTACCAGATTTGAGCTCTTCTGTCAGCTGCCACACATTTGGGAAACAGTTAAAAAAAAACTGCACCACTGGTTTTAAAGTCTTACAACTCAAAAAAAAACAGAACAACAAATTTTTTTTTCTTTTCAAAATGATTGTTTACATCCAGTACTTATTTGATATCTTCTTAATTCATTTACAGCAAAGAAATTACAGATTTTCTAATTTCATTTAAATAAACACTGCTGTGGGTTTAAATTATTGTCATAACAAGGGACCAATAAAGATTGAGAAACAGTAATGTATACTGTCATATTTATTTATTACATTTTATTTAAACCAACAAAACAATGCAATTCAGTGCTGCTTAACAAATGATTAAATCACCCCAGAAGATTGACGAGTGAGCTCGTGCAAATTTCTAACCAATCAAATGTCCATATTTTGGTAAAGAACCCTCCACTGGAGGTCTACAGTTTAATGATGGATTTGTGCCTTTTGCTGGATTTATACTTCTGCGTTAAATCTATGTCATAGTGACATAACCACAAATCCTATGCTATAACTTACGCTGATGTGCCCCTCCCTTACCAGCACTGGTAACAGGGTCGGCCACTTAACATAAGCTACATCATAGGTTCTACATAGATTTATGCAAAAGTCTAAATTACACTTTGAGCTGATGGTGGGAGTCTTCATTACTGGTCATCTCCTCAACATACCAGAGTGGCAGGAAACAATACTGAGAGTCTCTGTGGACAGAGTAGGTAACATCCTTGTAGGGCTCCCAGGAGAACAGATACACAACTCTGAAATGGAAACTATCATTCATTAGGAACACAAAGGGCTTAAAATATATTCAAAGTGTTATTACATTCTCACCTATGACTGTCTTCAGTAATTACACGCTTCACAAAAGACAGGAAATCGCAGCAGAAGTTCATGCATACAGTCGGCTTCCAGCAGTTGTGCTCATTCTATTTAAAAGATGTACAGAAGGCTGATGAAGTGCACATATGGTTTGTTGATAGTTGTTTTTAGTCACCTAGTTATTTATTGCTTTACCTTGATGAGATGGGAAATCTTAGAGATGTGAAAGGTCTCCACAGAAACAACTACACCTTCCTGATCTCGGAAACCTGCCACCACTCGAGGGACTCCCGGGAGAAACGACTGGGCCCACCACTTTAGCAATTTGAACCTGAGGAGCGTCAAAATAAAAGCTTGAGCATCCAACCAACAGCATGACATGAAAATTAAGTGACTCTTTACTTACCTGTGGAAGTTGCTGCGCTGTTTGGGAGTGCAGATCTCTGCAGAGGTCTTCAGCTCCACGTAACAGGCAGGAGGAGCTGGAGCTTTGGGATCTTTATCCCGACAGTCCACCTCGCCAGAGAACAGCAATCTGTGATCTGCGAGCCGAGTTTGCACCACAGTGCAGAAGGCCTCGTTGGTGTTAACAACTCCTCCTGGGTCAGGTAAACTGTGGGCATTATCTACAGGACATACGAAGGTGAAACATCACTGAAGCATCTGCTTCTCACTTTATGTGCTTTTATGATCTGGGTTTGGTCTTCATATCTAATATAATGTGACAAACTGGTATGTATGCAAGCCTATTTCTGCCACACAAAGAAAAATATGAATGCTAAGAATAAAAAAAGTAACAGAAGTGAAGTCTAGTACAGTGAGTCATAACCAGTGTTGGACATTACTGAAACCACATTACATTTTTGTATAATGGAGCAATTTAACTCATACCAAGATCTGTAATCACATTGTAGTTGGTCACAAATTTATGCTGTTACTTCAGTTGTCTCCACTGGGTGGGCAGAAAAAAAAAGTGTACTTTTCCTGCTCACTTGCTACAATTATCTGACTTCAGTTGGAGGAAGAAACCGATAGTGGTCTACACCTTCTGAGGAGTTTTTGTTAGGAGTTATTTTTGTCACTGTTTGAATTTCACATATTGTTCTCCTTCCCAGGCACGAGTGGACTGACTAAATACAACACCAGATGTTTTGATTATGAATTATCAGAGCTGTCCTGGGGTAAGGCAGGCTTAATCAGTACCCAAGGTTTAAAAGAAAACAAAGGAAAAAGGAGTTACTATTTCACTATTAAATAAACCCACCCACCTGCACAGGTATATTGCTCGAACTTGTATCCCCAGTACATCATCTCTTCGTGCCTCTCAGTGCGGTTTTCCCGGTCTCCCTGCGGGCAGCTTCGGTTTCCACCTCGCTGATGTAAAACGTGCCCCTGAACCGGGTGACTGCTAACAACCAGCCCTCCTTTGTCTCATAAGGAGTGGTCAGTAGCTTGGTGAGATGGCCCCGCCATGTCACAAAGTCGACATCTAATGTGCTGGGAAGAGCAGAGGTTGATCAAAGGACACATGTCCTGTAGGAACTGTTGTTGTGGTTAGAGATCAATAATGTCTGTCTGTCTGTGTTTGGACTATGTGGTGACCTGAAGAGAAATCCAATAAAAACAGGAAAATAACAGCTACACTTACCGTGACGAAGCTGCCGCCAGCCTTGGGTTAAGCTTTGATTTATTGGCTACCATCCACCGGAGGATATGGTCCAGCCTCTCCTTCACGCTGTCGTCTCTCTTTATAAAGCGATCCCTGTATCCGTCCCTCAGGTCGAGATTTGGATTTCTGTCAGGCTCCACATAGTACCTCATCTGCCTGCTGTCATTGAAGAATCTACGCTCAGAGTCGAGGGAAAAACATCCCACTTCCACAGGCTGTTTGTAAACAGGAAAGTCTCGTTCATAAAGATCCTTTCTGGTGCTTAAAGTCCTGGAGCTCAAAGGGTTCTGCCCCGGAGCTGATCCAGACTGGTACTGGTGCTGGTTGTTCGTTCTGAAGCGTTCACTCTCACACGGATTTCTTCCACTGTCATCTCTTTCTCTTTTGTACGGGGACTGGTGTTTGTGATAGCTGCTGCTGGAAATGTGGTGGTCCATAACTGGAGGGGGAAAAAAAAATCATGAGTCAGAGTGATTGTAATGATCATTATCAATATTCTTAAAAGTTTTGCTATCCTGCAGGACAGTCAAGAAACCTCTGGCTTACTTGTGTTGCTCCTGAAGATGAACTGCTAAGAATTTGTTTTTAAAGTGCAATTTTTTCTTCAACTCATTTACTTTAAATATTTGTCCCACTAGCAGTTGTAGTTTATAGTGCCGAAGGTTTCTGCTTTTTCGACCTCACGCTGCATAGTGTTGCAGCTTATTGTTCTACAGTACTGTGCAAATGTCTTGAGCCACTCGTCATGTCTTTATATTTTGCTTCGAAGGAGCCAGTGTTTCTTATAGTTTTTAAAGTGGTCTTGAGCAATAGTTCTCCAGATTTAACTGTCAGCCATCTGTGCCTGGAGAACTATTCCTGAAGACTACTTAAAGAAATGATAAGAAAGCTGCCTAAAAGAGTTCAGGCTGTGTTAAAGAATAAAGGTGTTCATACCAAATATTGACTTTCAAGCTTGTTAGAATTGTACAGACACTGTTTTTGCCTTCTATATAATATTCTCATGCATTCTTGCAGATTTTTTAATAAATCGCTACACATATTTACCATCTTCCTAGCAAAATATCAAGAAATGAGTGGTGACTGAAGACTTATGCACAATAATGTTTGTGTAAAGTTTGAAATTTGTGCCTTTTACTTTTCTCTGAAACGAATTGTGTGCATGTAATTAATCGGTTTAACTTTAAATTCAGCACTTTTGGAAACATTACCCCGTCATGTGTGTTTATAACTGTTTAATGCATTATTGGAAAAGCAGCACGTAATGTTTGCTGTGCGTCTGCACTCTCTTACTTAAGTACATGCCTTACAGCTGTTCTTGCTCTCGCTACGTGCATTCCCTTTTTCTTATTAAAACATACTTTCACGAGTAAATTACACGTAAATAAGTGATGACCTACCTTTTGACAGCACAAACGTTGCTAAGCTAACGTTAGCGGTTCCTGTTTATATTAAGTCAGAAGTCAATGAAAGAGAACTTGGCATAAAAATAGCAAACGCACGTTTGCTGCATCTTAACCGATTAACACCGAGCGGAAGCTGAGTGAGAGAAAGGCTGCATGAACGCTGCTTTGTTTTCGTAGCGGGGAAGCAAACTAGTATCATGCTAACAGCAAGCTAAACGCCATTTCCGTGTGTACTTTTCCATTCAGTCTGCTGGATGGCAGCCGCGAAGCTTCCCCCAAAAATCAAACCTTTAAATAACCGTATAAAGAAGACTTGTAGCAGTTTTCATCCAGTCCGCTAGGTGGCAGCCGCGATGCTTCTAAAAAAAAACCAACCTCTAAATAAAGAAGACTTTCCCTGGCTCATTTGGCTCATTTGTATGTTGTTATGTTCTTGTATACTGTTCACTGTATATTTGTATTTGTGAAACTTAATAAATTCCTTTAAAAAAAAAAGAAGACTTGTAGCACTTTCCATCCAGTCCGCTGGGTGGCAGCCGCGACGCTTCCTCTAAAAAATACCTCTTAATAACCGTATAAAGAAGACTTGTATCAGTTTGTTGGATTTGCTAGGAGGTTGTATGGTGTTGGCTGGGAATAACGTGATGCGAAAACTAATTATTATTGGGTTTAATTATCAGGTAAAGATTACATTTCCTTCCGAGTTCATATAGCTCAGTCTAACGTTTGATAAACGGACTAGCGTTAGCCAGCAGTGTTAGCATGGCTGACGAGGAGCTAAAGTGATTGAACCGGTAGAGTGTTATCAACATATGTTTAACCGAAGGAAACTGAGATTATTTTCTGAAGGGTACATGTATAGGCAGAAATATGTCTACTAATCCATTCATCAGAAGTTGGCAGAGGAGGGGAGCTGTATTTTAGGCTATTGCGTTTCATTAGCAGGATATAATATGATTGACCATTTAAAAATCTTTTATGGAGGTCTGCGTTGTGTGGTGAAGAAAGCAGCAGCCTGAGTGAACAGGTGCAAATTTCTCCTCCAGGTATGAACCGGAAGCGGACTCTGATTTCAGACACTTTCATCAAGGTGAAGAAGAGAAGAAATGGCACAGAACGGTTTGGAGCCGCCGCCGCTGCTGATGAAGAGGGTGGGTGTGACACCTAAAAAGCTAACAATAATGTGCTTTAAAAGAAAAACTCTGATGTAAAGTTTGCATTTCCATTTGTTCACTTTAAAAGGACCAGCTGACATTAAATCCAGCCTGGAGTACCTCATCACACTATTTCCCAGAAAGCTCTTCAATGATGCATTGCCTCAAATTGTGCTGAAGCACCAGCTCTATAGTATCCAAAATGACAAGACTTTGGTGGACAAGGAGGTGGTAAGGTGGCTTATAAGTGTCAGAGATGTGTAATTGTTTCTGTGGCAGTAGATGTGAAATACAATTCACTGCTGTCCTTGTGGTACACAGAATAAACTGCGTGAACGAGGAGACCTGCTAATGTTCCAGCTGGGGTTTGATGCAGAAGCCTTTGGGCTGGTTTTTACTTCGGACTACAAGGCCAAAGTGCTGGCAGGAGAAGAGGGCAAAACGACGCGAGATACGGTGGAGAAGTTCTTGGAGAAAGTGGTGTCGACTTGCACAGATCTGAGTTTCACCAAAGACCGGATGCTGAAGGAGTTTCTTTTCACCGACTCTGAGATAACGTATGAAAGAAACTCAAATATTGCATTTTTAAAAAACTTTTATCATTGCAAAACCTTCCATTTGACTCATGGTTTTACATCCAGCATTAGAGAAATTTTTTAGCTAAAAACTGAAAATAAACTTCTATATCTTATCCCCCAAAGCCCCTACAAATCTCAAGAGTTTCACTTCATAGATAATAAAAGTAAAAGCAAAGGCGCACTTCCATCCATCCATCCAGTTTCTGCCACTTATTAGGACCAGGTCATAGGGACAGCAGTATCCAGTTATAGGGGGAATTGCACTACTCACTCTTCCTGGGAAGGTACTGGAGAGGAGAGTCCGTCCGTTAGTTGAACCTCAGATTCAGGATGAACGGTGTGGTGTTTGTCCTCGTCGTGAAACACCGGGCCAGTTCTTTATCCTCTTGAGGATAAAGAAGAGTGTGCCCAACCAGTCTACATGTGTTTTGTGGACTTGGAGAAGGCATTCAGCTGCATCCCTCAAGGGATCCTGTGGGAGGTGCTTAGGGAGTATGGGGTATCTGGCCTGTTGCTATGAGTCATTCAGTCCCCCTGTAGCTGCAGCAAGAGCTTGGTCTGCATTGCTGGCAGTAAGTCAGACTCATTTCCAGTGGGTTTTGGACTTCACCAGGGCTGCCCTTTGTCACCGATTATGTTCATTATTTTTCGTGGACAGAATTTCTAGGCAGATCCTGGTGGCCTCAGGATCTCATCTGTTTTTGTGGATGATGTGATCCTGTTGGCTTCATCAGGTGGTGGCCTCCAGCTAGCACTGGAGAAGTTCGCAGCTGAGTGTGAAGCGGCGAGTATGAGAATTAGCATCTCCAAGTCTGAGGCCATGGTCCTCAACTGGAAAAGGTCAAGGAAGTAAAGTATCTCAGAGTCTTATTTACAAGTGATGAGAGAGTCAAGCGGGAGATTGACAAGCAGGTTGGTACCAGTCTGCTGTGATAAAGCGAGCTGACCCTGAAGCTGTCAATTTACTGGTCGATCTATGTTCCTACCCTCACGTATAATCAGGTTCTGTGGGTGGCATCGACTAAAAATCCTCATTACATTAAAATTGTTACTGAATATGTGTCGATCTCTACAACTTTGTCATTTGCATTATTGAATGAATTTGAAACCTCAGACTTGCCTTAGCCATTCTGAAGGATGAGCACAAAATCTTTTTTCTCCCCACACAGGCAGCTGGTTAAGTCAGGAGTCCTGACTGTGAGGGATGCAGGCAGTTGGTGGTTTTCCATTCCCAACTCTGGCAAATTCACAAAGTACTTCATAAAAGGTTAACATTGAATCTCAATTGAATCTTAACAGTGCTTTCCCTTAGTTACGCCACTTGTTAATGTCTCTCTTTTCTCTTTGCCGTCAGGCCGTAAAGCAGTGCTCGGCATGGTGAAGAAGTCCAAATATGGTGAGGTCTTAAAGGCAGAGATGGAGGAGCGGAGGACGAATTCGCAAGTGAAATTCCACATGAAATATCACATCCATGACATTGTTGGTGCTGAGCTGGTAGAGAGGTAATAAGCTTGAATGCTTTCAGTTCTGAAACTATTAGATTTTTTTTTTTTCCACAGTAGGTCAGTTTAGCCACCTGTTAAGTGAAAAGGGTAGACATCTCATTTCAGTAACTGGAGGATAACTTATTGGGTCATTCCATATCAAATGACCAAATTTTAGAAACATTCCCAGCCTGACTAAGTCCAATTTCCCTGAAACAGTTCCAGGGTGATGATAGACTTGTTAAAAAAACTGTCAATTTTAGCTTTGTACTGATATATGTTTACTCATTAAGAAAATATTTTGGGGCATTTTCAAGCCTTTTCTGTGGAGCCATGGTCAAATTGCTATATCTGGATAATTACTTAAGCTATGCTGTTCAGTGTTTTAGCTCTGATATCTGCTACTATGACTTCAGGAATGTTGAATTTCAGAAGTGTAGGTTCAGTTCAGTTGAATTCAATTTTGCTTGAAAACCTGACAGTATGACCCGCATTACTATATTTGAAGGCCTGTAGAAAGGACCATTTCAAAGATACAGGGTTGAAATTTATAACATGGACTTCATATACGGGCTGTCTTCGATACCATGAAACTACTCAAATCAGATGAAAAGTCTTAAAGATATTAGAGCTTAAAAATGGAGCAAATTCTGTGATATTTTCAGAAAAATTGTGGCATCTTTTTTGTTTACAGGTAGCGTCCACGACCTCTGAATGTGATCATTTATTTTAATTTTTTTCAATTAGTCAGTAGACATCGGACGACCTTATTACTTGCTTTGGCAGTGCACTTACTGTGGTCATTAACGGGTGCTTGTTACGGTCAAAATGTGACATGACCTTGCTCAGCTCTTGATCTTTAAAATATTGTCTCTTGAGGTGTGGTTCCTTTTCATTTTTGCCCCAAAAAATCCAACTCGAGCCACACTTTGATCTGATTCCACCGATTTAACAAATACTTTCTGTTTCTTTCCAGCATACCTACAACTTCAGGGACACTGCTGCGATTTGTGGATTCATGAGGCTGACGTCAGTCACTGACTGAAGATGAGAAATGTATGAACAGACCGTGAAGTGTTTGTATGAAGACTGAATGGACCAATTTAAGTTTTCAGATGCAGATTCTGTGCCAAATGTGTTACTGTCATGGGTTAATGAATTCTGTTGGCAGGACTTTGCCAGCTTTTGGTTTATCTTGTAATAAAATGTATTTAAATGTTTCTTTGCATCATGTAAGAGGTTCTTTGTGTACATGGAGTTCCCAAACAAATAGCAATCATTCTCAGTGCTGAAAGAAAGCAATCCAAATTGAAGTGTAAATCATTAATTTGAGAGAGAAATAAGTTGCCCATTTAAAAAAATAATTAATTAAAAAAAACTGGAGCAATCTGAGTCTTCAAAGCAGCAGCATGCTGTGTTACAAATTAATGAGCTTTCCCAACATCCTGAGGGAAGCTGATCTTTCTGAAAGCTATTAATGTGCTGCCTGCAGAAGTTTGAAGCTGCCTAGCTGGCAGTAGCTAGATAGTGAGAAACTTGGGAATGCCAAATTTCCAGGTAAAGAGCCACTCTATTTATAGTAACATCAGTTCTAGGCTGCACTCTTATTGGTTAGCCTGTGATGCCAACTTCTGATTGTCTAACATGTTGGTCGGGAATGACTCATGGCCATAATTGTACAGACTATGACTCATCATTGAGCAATATTAAAGCCATACCACTCAACACTATTGCTCAAATGTAAACACCATGGTTGCATTATGTTTTGTACATGGATGCCTTATGATTATAGTAATAATAATAATGTTATACATAATACATTGATATCAGCAGATTATGTGGTATAGATGCAGTAATATTCCTGTACACGCGAGTATAATACACTCCTGATCAAAATCTTAAGACCAGTTAAAAAAATTGCAAGAATTTGCATTTTGCACTGTTGGATGTTAAGAAGGTTTTAAGTAGAGCCTCACAATGCTAAAAGAAGAAATCGGTGCAAGAGACAAAAACTTTTGAGCAGGGAATTTATTGAAAACTGCATTTACACTCAAATATGATTGATGTAGTAACATAAAATGTTAAAATTTATTTACAAAACTGTTCATGGTGTTGGTTTCATTATGTCTGAGGACACAGGATAACCTTACAGCTTTATTTTGATTTCCTGCATGTGATACATTTAGGGCACATCTGTAAATGGTAACTACAAAATGTGGGTTACACTCTCACTGCACTTTAATTCAGAAAATATATTTAAATAATATACGCTCACTGACAGGGTAGACCTGTCTAAATTCTTCATGGCACAGATTCACAGATTCGGGGTGGCTGTAGCTCAGGAGGTAGGGCAGGTCACCTACCAATCGGAAGGTTGGCGGTTTGATTTCTGGCTGCTCCAGGCTGCATGCCAAAGTATCCTTGGGCAAGATACTGAACCCCAAGTTAATGGATGCGTGTGAATGTTACAGTAAAAAGCACTTAGCTTAGTTACACATGGAAGTGCATGGGTGAATGTAAACATGTTGTATGAGTGCTCAGAGTAGAAAAGTGCTATATAAGAACTAGTCCATTTACCATTCAACACAGTGTTGGAAGCATTCCTTAGAGATTTCGATCCATAATGCCACGATAGTATCACCCAGTTGCTATACGCTGGTCAGCTGCACATCCATGATGTGAGTCTCCTGCTCCACTGCATCCCAAAGGTGCTTTATTGGACTGAGATCTAGTGACTGGAGGCCATTTGAGTACAGTGAACTCATTGTCATGTTCAAGAAACCATTTGAAATGATTTGAACTCTGTGGCACAGTGGCTGGAGGATGTAGTCATCAGAAGATTGTTACACTGTGGTCATAAAGAGAATGACATGATTAGTAACAATACTCAGGTAGGCTGTGGTGTTTTCAGTGATGCCCAGTTGGTAATAAGGACCAAAATGTGCCAAGAAAATATCCCCCATATCATTACACCGCCTACAACCTGAACCACTGTTACAAGGCAGGATGGATCCATGCTTTCAAGTTGCTGACACCCAATTCTGACAATCTGCACAGCAGAAATCAAGACTCGTCAGACCAGGCAGCGTTTTTCCAATCTGGTTCAATTTTACAGAGCCTGTGCAAACTGTAGCCAGCAATACGTAACTGAACGAAAGGCACACCAAAGCA
>JAMQGT020008741.1:0-10000 GCA_024447675.2 Pterophyllum scalare | reverse complement strand
AAATACTTGTGAATTTAATAAAGAAGCTATGAATTAAAAACTATATATAATATCTCAGGCTCAATTGCAATCAAAAGGGGAAAGGGAAGAAAGAAAAAAAGGGGGGGAAGAAATAGAATAGAAAGAAAAAATATATCAAAAGAATGAATTAGTTGTGCTTAATTAAGCCTCCCAAGTCTGGTTTTTAAAAAAGAAAAAGGAATTTAAATGAAAGCAAAAAAAATTCTTTATAATTTTTTTTCCCAAAAAAAAGAGAAAAATTAATTGTGTGCCCCTCAGCAACGTTTCAACTCTATCCGAGTCATCTTCAGGCCTGAGGCACACTGAAAACAATGTAAAACAACTGGCCGGTTATGCAGAAAGATGTTTCCTCTTTGAATGTCAGCACAGAAGTGAGCTGCCTCTATGCTCTGTCCAAAAGGACCCGCCCCCTCTGTTTCTTCAAAACACCGTGTTCGCCTTTTCTTTTAGTTATTCTGCTGCTTCTTTTTAGTTTAACTTTCAGTCCAAATTGGATCACACATGGTTAGGTCCAATTGGTTAGGGTTAGGGTCTAGTTATGGGGTGGGGCTAGAAAAAATGTTACTTTATAAATTATGTTTAAGGATAATTTGAAAACTCCTTATTCGTCTACAGTAAAAATGATTTTAAAAAAAAGTTTTTCCCTTTGGAACCCTGATGTCTTTAAATTATTTTTTTACTATGCTATTTTTTTAATTATATTTAATATTCAATAGCCAACATAAACAAAATCAGCCTTTGGTAAATCAGCTGGCTAAATACATTTTTCCATTTGCATAACTACACAAAATGTTTGACTATTCACAAAACTTGTCATGGCTGGGTGCTGGCAAGGCAGGGAGGACCCCAGAGCAGGACGCAGGCAAGAGCGGAAAACTCGAAACAACTTGAAGACTCGAGAACTAAACACTTAGCCGACATCACATAGATGAACAGACGAGGACCCAAACAAAGAACAAAGGAAAACCAAGGGCTTAAATACACACAAGGGGATTAGGGCAAGTGAACACACCAGGGGACAACAGGTGAACCAAATGAACCTAACGATAAGGGGAGTAAAACTAAACACAAAGCACAGGGAACACAAGACTATCAAAATAAAACAGGAAGTGACTCGGGGAACAGTGACGCAGACTAGACACAAGACAAGGAACAAAAACACACCAAAACCCCACAACAAAAGAAAACCCAGAGAACAGACCAATAAAAGGAAAAAACCAAAACCGCAGGGTCCTCAAACCCCGGATCATGACAAAAATAAGAATCCGGAATGAACATTTTACATACCGATGATGCCATCTAAGACCAAATACCGTGGATGTTTACAGATGAAACCCTGGGATAACAACCATAATGTCCTCCGCCATTGCTTAATCCCGACTCACACTGATGACATCGTAACCACAGGCCAGTTCACATTCTTTACATTATGCGTACCTAACTTGGCCAGTAGGTGGCACAATACACAAACGAACCTCGAGAGCCAGGATGTCAGCGAGAACTTTAATTTGGTTCATGCAGCACGGCTATACGCAGAGTTCAGCATGTAGGGGTGACAGATGCCGAATTGTGGTCTAAGAAAGAAATAAAATAAACAATGGTTTATAATACTGACATATACATTCATTACACAGATTACCAAACACTGTTTAAACACCAATAACAAAGGCAGAGTAATACTGACATTGACATGCTGCTTATGTCAGACATGTCCCTTTAACTATGAGTGGACTGAAAGTGAAGAAGCACTCTACTTCATAACATTGTGCTCAATAGACCCTCTCATCCATATCAGCAAGTGACATTAATGCAGACAAGCACAAACTGATTATGTAGCAGGCACAACAAACAAACCGCTAGCTTAGCCTTTAACACTGCAAGAAGCGGCAAAGTAGAAACAGGCTAATCGCTAATGTTAGCTGCTACCGCTAGCCGCTACCGTTAGCCGCTACCGCTAACCGCGCTGCATCAGCATATAACTATCAACTTTGGCAAGGGAGACACTCACAGATCATCAGTGACACACAATCGAGCATCTGCTGCAAGGCGAACAGTATCTCCAGTCACGGGCGGTGCGAGTCTGGATTGTCCGGTGAGTCAGCGGTGAGTGCTCGTAATGGCGTCGGTGTCTGACTGTCCGCACTTGGGAGAGAGCAAAAAAGGAATGCATACCAAGTACGTCGTGTGTGATCTGCGCGCATGCGTGAGCTGTCTGCCGCAGCCCCTTAGTCTTTCTAACAATTATTGTACGGTCTTTACCCACAATACAAAGCACCTTGAAGTGACTGTTTGTTGTGATTTGGCGCTATATAAATAAAATTGAATTGCATTGAATCTTATCTTAAAGACCTCATAGTACTTTATCGCCCCAATATAGAACTTCACACTCAGACTGCTGGCTTTCTTGTGGTTCATAGGCTACTTAAGAGTAGAATGAGAGGCAGAGCCTTCAGCTTTCAGGCCCCTCTTCTGTTGAACCAGCTCTTAGCTTGAATTCAGGAGACAGACACCCTCTCTATTTTCAAGATTACGCCTAAAACTTTCCTATATGATAAAGCCTATAGTTAGGTCTGGATCAAGTGACCCTGAACCATCCCTTAGTTATGCCGCTGGTGGTGGGGTTCCCATGATGCACTGTTTCTTTTTATTGACCTCTTTTTACCCTGTTTATACTTCACTCTGCATTTAATCATTAATTATTATTAATCTCTGTCTCTCTTCCACAGCATATCTTTTGTCTTTTGTCCTGTCGCTCTCCCCTCAGCTCCAACCGGTCACAGCAGATGACTGCCCCTCCCTGAGTCTGGTTCTGCCTGAAATTTCTTCCTGTTAAAAGGGAGTTTTTCCTCCCCACTGGTGCCAAATGCTTGCTCATAATGGCCCATTTTGACTGTTGGGGTTTTCTGTGTAATTATTTTAGGGTTTTTACCTTACAATATAAAGCACCTTGAGGAGACTGTTGTGATTTGGCGCTATATAAATAAAATTCAATTAAATTTTATTTAATGTGTCGTGGTGAGTGAGAAAACTAATGGAAAAGAAAGAAAAAGGTTAAGTGAAGCAAAGATTGAGCCTGCAAAAAGACTCAAGAGCCACTGGAGGCCAGTAAAGTGCAGTAAGTCTGAGATAAGGCATGCGTGTTGACTGGGGTTTAGAGAGATAAAGAGGGCTTGTAGTGAGGGCTCATGCCTCACATTGGCCAGTAGAGAGTCTGTGATAAGGCTGAGAATTGGCAAAGGGCAGGAGAGAGTAGAGAGACAGCCTGCATTTAGGATCATGGCCAACAAAGGTAGGAGAGAGCATAGTCTGCAACAAGGCTGAGTTTATCTGAGCTGCAGTACTGTTGGTGTACCACACACAAATATAGAATGTCTATATACTTTATATGGAGCACCTGTCAAAAGTCACCAGCAGTCTCTGTTTGATGTTTTTCCTGTGTACCCTCAGGAAGTACAGTCCTCGATGGGCTTTTTTTCAGCAGCTCAAATGTGTTTGCACTCTATGTGATGCCCTCTTCAATTTGAAAACCCAGGAAACAGAAGTCTGCTACCCTTTCCACACAGTCCTTTCTGGTGATTAGTGGTGCAATGTCTGTTTCCTTCATCTTATAGTCTGTTACGAGCTCTTTGGTCTTTGAGGTGTCTGAGGAGCAGGTTGTCCCTGCACCATGCTGACAGCCAATTCACCCCATCCCTTTAGGCAGTACTTACTGCACCCAGAGAGGAGCCCCATTACTGAGGTGTCATCTGAAAATTTAACAATAATGTTGCTGTCGTAGGCAGGGGTACAGTCATGTAGAGTATATATATGGAATAGAGCAGGGGCTCAATGTAGCCCTGTTGGGAGCCAGTAGGTTGAAGGAGAAGATGCCGGAGTTGTGCCAAAAAGAAATAATCCGCTAAAAAAATCATCTGCTAAAAATTATTTCCAAGCTTGACACCAGAATAAACAGCCGATGATATACAACAAAAATCAAGGCTTGCACAACAGAAAGTGAAGTGTCACGGCTGGGTGCTGCAGGCAGGGCAGGGAGGGCCTCAAAGCAGGACGCGGCAAGAGCGGACGTGTGCTTAATCACTTTATTTAAAGGTAGGGAATGCCAGACGCCGGGCAGGAGCCAGCTACACAAAACCAAACTCGAAAACCTTGAAATCTCGAAACCTTAAAAACTCGAACAACTCGAAAACTAAACACTCAGCAGACATCACATAGATGAACAGACGAGGACCCGAACCCAGAAAAAAGAAAAACTAAGGGCTTAAATACACACAAGGGGATTAGGGCAAGTGAACACATCAGGGGACAACAGGTGAACCAAATGAACCTAACGATAAGGGGAGTAAAACCAAACACAAAGCACAGGGAACACAAGACTATCAAAATAAAACAGGAAGTGACTCAGGGGAACAGTGACGCAGACTAGACACGAGACAAGGAACAAAACACACCAAAACCCCACAACAAAAGAAAATCCAGAGAACAGACCATAAACGGAAAAAAATAAAATCGCAGGGTCCCCAAACCCCGGATCATGACAGTACCCCCCCCCCAAGGGCCGGCTCCAGACGGCCGCAACAGGAACACAAAAGGCCAGTCTAGGGCGGGAGGCGGGGGAACAGGACGGAGGGCCCGAAAAAAGCAAAAACAAAAACCAACAAACAAGAGAGCCCCCAAAAACAAACCCAAATGAAACAAAAAGCGGCAGAACAAACCTGGGAACAGTCCACAACGAAAAAAACTAGCCACAGGCTGTCATGCAAAACAAAAACAAAACAGTTCAAGAGGCCGACCACGCTCCCAGCGGTGAGGATGAAGGCGAAGGCAAAGGACAGCCGGAGGCCGACTGCGCTCCCAGCGGCGGGAGGCGAGGACGAAGGCGAGCCGGAGGCCGACCGCGCTCCCAGCGGCGGCGGCGAGGACGAAGACAAAGGCGAGCCGGAGGCTGACCGCGCTCCCAGCGGCGGCGGCGAAAACGAAGGCGAGCCGGAGGCCAACCGCGGTCCCAGCAGCGGCGGCAAAGACGAAGGTGAAGGCGAGCCGTAGGAGGGAACTTGAACGGACCACCCAAGGAGCGAAGGTTCCCGAACACAAGAGGGCTGCGCCTCCAAACACGGCAACCACCAGGCTCTTCCAATGCCCGGGGCTGCAGTGTGGGCGGTCTTGGGGCCAGTTCCAGCAGGGGGAACTCAGCAGTGGCCGAGGGGCCCGAGGTGGGAGTAACAAAAAGGGGAACCCGAGGGACTGGAACAGAAGTGACCGGGGCCGAGGGAGCTACAGGGGACCTGAGGGAGCTACAGGGGGACCCGAAGCTAAAGTCGAGGGGACCAAAGCTGAAGCAGCCGAGAGGACAGAAGGAACTACAGGGGGACCCGAGGGGACTGAAGGGACCGAGGGGACCGGCGGGAGCTAAGCTAGTGAGGGCACCGAGGGGACTGAAGCTGAGGGAACTGGGGAAACTGAGGGGACCGAAGCTGAGGGGACTGAAGCTGGAGAGGGGACCGAAGGAGCCAAAGATGAGGGAGCCAAGAGGACAGAAGGAACTACAGGGGGGCCCAAGGGGACCGAAGCTAAAGCCGAGGAGACGGAAGGAACTACAGGGGGACCCGAAGGAGCCGAGTGGACCGAAGCTAGAGCTGAGGGAGCCAAGGGGACAGAGGGGGCCGAAGCTAAAGTCGAGGGAGCTGAAGGGACAGAGGGGACTGAGGGGGCCGAAGCCAAGGAGGGAACTCAAGGCAGTGGCATAATCTCAGGTCTGTTAAGGATTGTGTTATGTAACTCAAATCCCCCAAAGTATTGTTTCAGCTCAACTCAGAAAATAATTTAAGCTGGCTAGTGAAATTCTTTCAGGGGAAGTTTTGACAATCTATCCAACCACTGAATGTGTGTTCAGAGTGTTTGGGCCTGCCACCCTGCTGGATTAAACACTTTAGTATGCTTGACCTCATTTAGTTTAACTGTATATAAATGTGTACAGAACATCTTGTGAAACACCTGATGAATATTTGTAAGCAGCTGCTGGTCGGTTCTGGTTTGGTCTGCTCACTGGTTTAGCCATAATAGCTCCTACAAAGATCCAAGTTTTTCTTGCTATTTGCCTGAAGCCAAAATAAACAGCAGGCTACACATTCAGAACCACCGCTCATCCTAAGAGACGAGAGAAACCTCTAAAAGCTGTCAGAGGATTCCAGGTTTCTGGGTTTCAATAGCCTTTCCTTAACACTCAAATCCAAGCCTACTATATGAACACCATTTTAAAAACACAAGATAAATACAAAATATGAAAATATATTTACCTAATTTTCCAGTGTGGTGCCAGCAACTACATTAATATTTTATGGCTTTTTGCTGGTATATTCAAGCAATTGGTGCTGATACAGGTAAAATGGAAAATTTTGTTGATTAAGACAATGGTTCATTTTTTTTAAAATCTACATAAATGGCAAAAATAAAACATTTCAGGAAAGCTCAAGAATTCAATTTCTCCAGTAAACTGTTATTGAGCACATAAAACTTTAAATGTTGTTTGACTTTCAGAGTACAGAAGAATTACTTTCATCTGAAATTTTCCTGAACATTATCACAACCGATATTGTTTTTATAAATATTTGATTATGCTGGGGAGGGTGGGTAAAAGAGACAAAAGGGGGGGGATTTCACAATGGGAGAACAGTAGTTACAAGGGACACAAAATCTTTTTTCTAAACCACTAAAAGTATGCATGACATCAGTGGGAGATATCCAAAAAAAATCTAAAGAATTATAATTCAAAATAAAGCAAAATTTGGGCCATGTGCATCTCAGTAGCAATAAAAGAGAGGCGTTTAGGTCAGCAGCCATTTTATATCAATTAGCCACACTCATTCCAAGCTAACCCAACCAAATCAGATGAACCTTCTAATCTGTAGGAAGGAGGTTTTCTGGAGAAGCAGTGATTGAAAATTCACAGGTATATTCTCTCAGAAAAGGTTTTCACTTGTTATGTATAAACAACATGCAAGTCTCGGCTGGAATATACAAACCATGGGCAGAAAAGGACTATACAAGTGTTTGTATTCATTAGTTATGGTTACTAAAGAGGAGATTACTAAAATGATCAAATATGCAAGGAAAGTACTCCAGCATGGGCAAAATAAGCAAATGGAACAGCTATTCCATGTGACAAATCAAAGTTTGTTATTGTTTTATTTTGGATTAAGAGACTCACACCACTTTTACTTTTTAAAGCTGACTAATTTATCATTACAGGACAAAGAACATACAACAGAAAGATAGCATATGATCAAAACGGTCAAACACTCAAGAATATGAACTCAAACTGGCAAGATCTGGGCCACACAATATTTTCACTTCCATTTTCATTTTCAGCCATACATGTAGATCTGATTTCTTTACAGGTTTTAGCTGCTCCAACAGAAATCATACATGTAGTTAAATTCTCACTGTCCCGAAACCTGGAAGCGTTTTTGGAGTTCTGGAGAGATCTGAAGTCTTCTGTCAGGGAATTTTGGTTCCAGCCAGTCAGGTTGATGGGTCCCTTTGTCGTGATGCTTAGGATTTCCATTTAGTGTTAAAATATTTGACTTTTTAAAAAATATAAATTTGAGTTTGTGGATTTGGATTTGTTTCATTTCGTTTATTAAGATCCCCATTAGCTAAAGCAATACTTCAGCTATTTTTCTTGGGGTCTCCAAATCGTCAAATAATAACAGTGCATTCTAGACACACATAACATACACATTTTCACAAAGTAAAAATACTATACAAACAACAAAACAAATACAGAAAATAAGCGGAAAAATAGCTCCAAAAATATACTCATATCAAGACCTACTATTTAGTTAGATATCCATAATACAGCACACAATTTATAATTATTATTGACATTTCTTTATTAATATTAGAGCCCTTTACCTAATAAATATTGTTTTAGAATGTTTTTTTAAACTGATTATACTTGTTTCCTGTATTATTTGCTTTGGCAGTAAATTCCATTCTTTCATTGCTCTATAAAACACTGTATAAAACACTTTTAATTGCATTAGTCCTTACTTTGGGTAATACAAATCGTCCTTCCACGACATGTCTCGTACGATATTCATGTCTACTCACACTTCAATGCAATGCAAATTTTCATACAAAGTCATTTGAATCTTTGTAAAAATAATATTTCTGACAAACACCAATAATGAATAAAGTAATCTATATTTCACAGTTAACCAATTGAGACTCTTATGCATCATTATAATACTTGTTTTATAATTACAACCAAGAACTGTCTTTGAGACACTTGGATTTATGAATTTTGAACAAGTCACTTGTTGCCATTAATGCAATAAAATTCTTGACTGAAATACATCTATGAGGTATTTTTGTGTGCATTAGTTATGTTTAAGGTGGATTTGTTCATTGTCGAATCATAGTAGTTTTGTTAGTATTAGTTTTCTCATTTGTAAGTTTTGGAAAACCTTATTTCACTTTAAAAATTAGAATTTGTTGACTCAACTTGACTTAGTCAAATAAACTTGTTGCTTTGACTCAGTTAAGTTTTGAATATGTAAAGCTTCAAGTGAACTACACTTAAATAAATGAGTTGATCCAACATGCTGTTTGTTGACTTAACTTTGTAGATAAAGTAATTTGGACTAAAAATGATTAGTTAGTTGAACTGAAAGCATGTCATCTGAACTCAGTTTATCAAGTTCTATAGTTGAATATATACTTGAATCATTTGCATACATATAAATAGTAGAAGTAGTAGATGGCACTACTCTCTGTCCCCAAATTTTATTTCCACTTTAGACATGGAGGGTTTTGTGGAGGTAATGTGGGCTGAGCACTGACAACCAGCAGTTGGGTGCTCGTGGCACAACTGTCCCCTCAATTTTAACTGCACCCTATACACCTCATAAATTCACAAAACATAAATACATACACTTATCAAAACAGTTACAAATTGGGGAGGGGAGGGATTGGTGGGTCATCCCACACCCCAATTTCTTACGCCTCGCCTGGGCTGGGGGTTGGGTGGTTCTTCGGGGACTGGGCTGGCAGCATCTTGGGGCTGCTCTTGGTCATATATATATATATATATATATATATATATATATATTGGAGAATCAGAAAATTATCACATGTACATGTGGGCAAATCTTGGGGGACAGACAGGCATCTCAGCAGCTGCCTGTGGCTCTCTCCCTAGGGGAGCACTGCTCTAAACTAACCATAACAATTTATACTGCCATTAACTAAAGATAAACAAGCTGTGAGTTGGCCTTATCTTTGGTCTCGTTCAAGCTGACTTTTCATGACCCAGGTTCCTCTCATCAGTGGTGGAGTCATCAAGCACATCTTCTTCATGATGTTTTAATTAGTCATAGAGAGCAATCTTGTCCAGACTAATAACAGAACATGGTGATATTAGTGATGTTTTAATTGTACATACTGTGGCTGAACCTCCAAGATAAGGGACTGAGACTGATAAGTTAGTCTAGCACTTTCTGTCTGTTAATTTTTGTCTAAAGTGTTATTTAATTGTTTGTTCTTGTACCTGGCGCTGTCGCCACTCTTACAGGTACAGCAGCTGATGAACTATTTTGGTTTATTTACTGGTGCTCTATCCCCTTTTTCTGTTTTCTCCCCAGTGTCCTTTTTTTTCTATTTCTTTCTCTCTCCTCTTTTCTTTCTTTTCTCTTTTCTTGTTCCTTAGCCTGTCAACTCTGGCGCAGAGATCTGCATGTGAAAAATAACTCAAATAAATTTTAAAAAAGTAAAGAGCCAAACATTAACAAGAAGAGCCTACAGAGAACCTATGGAGCTCATCTTGAAAGAGCAAATCTGTTTGGCACAACAGTGCATTCAGATCACAGTTCTGCTTGCAAGATCTGCCAGACATGACAGACTTAACAAAAATAAATAAATTAACAGATGACATCATTTGTAAATATGGTGTACAGTAAGGAATGCTGAATGAATAAAAACA
>JAMQGT020008740.1:0-19084 GCA_024447675.2 Pterophyllum scalare | reverse complement strand
GTTATGCCCTGTACTTCGTTCAGTTACGTATTGCTTAATACAGATTTATTGCTCCTTGTTGTTTAGCTAAAGAGTTGAATGACAGGTGGAGCTCTCCTCTGGCAGTTTGGCTTCTGACACACTGAGCAGTGATCACTGTCGCTGCTGCTGAAGAAAACACTGTACTGTGTCTCTAGCAGCACTTTATTACAAACAGGCACTTGACTGGAAAGTGTTCTGTGGCCTAAACAATCTGGTTTCTTTTGCTTTACAGCAGCTCTTCTTCTTGATGTATCAACATTCATCAATATTAAGAAACACAACTATTTTTTTTCCCATTCCTTTTAATTTTGTTCTTGTTTACGCACCCTTTTTCCAGGGTGACGGAGAAATCTTCCCATGTGATTTCATCCAAACTAACCTGAACATTTAGCTACCGCAAAACTTGTGAGACCCAGTAGAGAAATACCCCAGGATGCTGAAGAGTCCAGAGAAAATGCTGGCTCAGTGCGTCTCTGCTAAAAATACTGAACTGTAGTGAGTGGACACTCTGGTCAATTTATGCATCCCGAACCGCAGCTTTGGGAACAATGTGCTTGGAGGTGTGCAGGCCGTGTGCATATTTCTGTGAAAATGTTCCCATGCAGAAACCCATCGAGCACTTTCAACAAATCCCCTCTTAGACACTTTAATATTTGGATTTGTGACTCATGCTTAATTGCTCCCAGACTGAAGCTCCTACAACTTGCTTTTCTTTCCTCTTTCAAGTTTTTGTTTGTATCTGTGCATCTCTCCTCTTACGCGGAGCTCCGCTAGCTGTGTGTCAGCTGTGTTTATGACTAAAGAAGCCCCGAGGCCGGCGCCTCAGCTCCATCACGTGATCACTAACCCCGCACTCTCCCTCTCTACACCCGCGTGCTCGGAGGGCTGAGAGCCACATAAAACTTGGGACATAAATCAGGCTCCCATAAATAATGGCCGCACTTCCCTTTACATCTCCGTTGGACTAACAGACAATAAAAACACCTATAAGCAGAGATTGGATCTAATTTATTGCCTCATAAAAACAGACAGCTGCAGAGCTCGGCTCCGCTTTAGTAGCGCAGACACCGCTGAGAACCTTACAGTCTATTACTGCTTGGAACATTCACAGCTACGTAACTCGCACACTGGTCTGTGGGGTTCCAAAAATTCTAAGTGGCAAAAAAATCTTTTTGGTGTATTATTAGTTTAAGAAATGTGGTAAAACTGTTATCACGTCCGATTTTATCATCCAGTGTGGAACTGTTTCAGTGCAGTCTGTGGTGATAGAATTTGTAGTTATTATGACTGAATTAAAAGTATATTGACTGCAGTTGTGCAAGTAGTGGAAGAAATAATACTACAAAAAACTTAAACTTAGTGACCTAAGAAAAGCAGGACTGTTAATAAACCATTATGTAATATCAAACGCATTGTCTTTTCTCACTTTACATTTTTAACAAGAAATGGGCTTTGGACCAACTAAAACCTTAAATAGTAATTTGAAATTTCATTTAATGGTGTGTGTGTGTGTATATATATATATATATATATATATATATATATATATATATATATATATATATATATATATATATATATATATATATATATATATATATATATATATATATATATATATATATTACCCTACCATTAAGTACGTTGTTAAGAAAAGAAAAGAAAAAAGTTACAAATTTCCATTCCACGCTCTTCATGTCTGGGCTGACATGTGGGAAAAAAAACACTTCCTTCTCTCCACATAATCTTCAAATAAACTCCTAGTGGATTTATTAAACAAAGAAAAAAAACCGACTTATTTTGTTGGAAAATATCCTACAAATAAAGGAAGACAGAGCGCTGACGCCGGAGCTCGCTCCGCAGCTTGTGTCTGCTGTGTGGGCTTGTGTTTTCTGTGTGTTCATGCAGCCTCGGCCTACTCACTGCCCGCGCTCAATGGCGCTGACTCCCACACACATTTCTGCTTTTTTGCTGCCTTTTTCTCTTTCTCAGAGCCCGGGGGCGAGGCAAAGTGACTTGGAAAGAAATGGGGCAGGGGGGGGGGGAGCTAAAAACTTTTCAGTCTTTTATTTCAGTCATATCTATAACACGTCGAATCGCGCTCCTAAAGGGAGAGAAAAAGCGTGAGTCTGGATTTTCCTTGTTATTTAGGGAGAAGAGGGGCTGCTGTCAGACTCTTTGCAGCCACAGAAAGATTGATCACCGCACTTCGTTTTTTTTTCCGCACTCGGGGCTACTCGGGCACTCCCAAAAATATCCCTAGCTAAACAAATGACCACTTCTATATATCTTTCTTTAAAAATCTACATGTGCGTCCTGTTGAGTCTAAAGGCCACTCTCACTTACAGCTAGCATTCATACTGCTGCTGCTGCTGTTTTCTTTTTATCATAAGGAGGAAGAAGAGGCCGCAGCGCTCTCTCCTTTTTTTCCAGCTGGGTGAAGCGACCTCGCTGTGAACTCTCTCTCCCTCTGCGTAAACACGACGAACATTTTAACACCACGGAGAGAAAGGCTGAGGGAGGAACCGTGCTATCTTGCAAGAGAGAAGAAGGCGCGTGAAGGGTGAGATTATATTTAGACTGTGTTTCAGGTTTCCTTCCCTGGCGCGCACACGGTTCTTTAAACGTGAAATCGATTAGATATAAAAATCGCACACTTACACATCAGTGGGCTCCCCTCTCTGCCTGTCCTCAAATCTAAGCTGTGCTCTGTAAACTGCTCCGTCTGTACTACCGCCGAGCAGAAATCGTCACCGTCCTCTTCTCCCGAGCTGCTGCGCCATCTAAAACCCTCTCCAAATGTTCTACGCCTGACATTTTCAGCCTCTGTCACACTTTCAAAGATTAATGAGCAGCGTGCCGTAAAACAGGAGACATATTGTAAACGGTGCTGGCCGGCTCTATATACCCAGCCGTCACCACATCACCCAGAAGACGGGGACAAGAAGAGGATGCTCCATTGTTTGCGCAGCATCACCGGGCCGGGATGCGCCGGCCCGTCTCCCACTCTGTGCACATGGCGAATGGCCACCCTCGGTTTTTTTTTTTCACGCCCTGTTAAGACACAACAATAGCAGCTACCCTGTGAAGTAGTATCCTGCCACAACATTTGATGGAAAAAATAATAATGCTTCTTCCCACAGCCATCACAGCCGCCAGGCCTGGGTCCAGGATTGGCTGTTTTTACTCACGTGACCAGGAACTGGCTGCATTTTCGCCCCATAGTTCTTCAGTTTAGTCTACCCAGGTCCCCACACGCTAGTAATATCACCAATATACACAATTATTATATAGCCACGGTGTTTACGCCATTGCGGTCGGGAACCTACATATTCGTGCGGTTTTTTTTTTTAGTTTAATTTTTTGGAGAAGCCATATTGTGTTGCGTGCGTGTGCGAGGGTGCGTGCGTGCATGTGTTTTTGTTTTGTTGTTGTTTCTTCTTTATTTATTTTTTGGGAAGGGACTGTTCGGGGGGTCTCGCCGTTTCGGGGTGGAACCGGTTTGAGGGAGCTATGAATTTTGAATTTGAGAGGGAGATCGGTTTCATAAACAGCCAGCCATCCCTAGCAGAGTGCCTGACGTCCTTCCCCGCCGTCCTGGAGTCATTTCAAACTTCATCAATCAAGGAGTCGACAGTAATTCCGCCTCCCTTTGAGCACTCCATCCCCAGCCTCAGCCCCTGCACAGCCAGCCAGCCGAGACCAGCTGCGAGAAGCCAGCAGAACCGGAGAGCCTCCGCCACTAATGGCCTCCAGACGCATCAGCGATCCGCCCAGCAGCCATACACGACCGGTCAGGCCCCCGCCCCGGCCACGGTCAACCCCGCCGGCCCGATTGCCCACGAGTTCCCCTGGATGAAGGAGAAGAAATCATACAAGAAGTGCTCCAAACCTGGGAGCAACTCCAGCGGTACCGGATCCATCATCCCCCCGCCTCATCTTCCCCGTCGTCAACTGCCTCTGGGTACGCTTCGGCGGGCATCGAGTCACCCACAGGTCGGTATACTGGGATGCCGGGTAACAGCATGTATAGCTGCATGTATGTGTGGTAGTGAGAAATAGAGTGGGAAGCATGTTCTGTGATTTTGCACTTGCATCACATTTCCAACAGTTATTACACGCTGCGTGGATATAGTTGAATGACACTGTCCTTTTCCCCCCTCCGTGTGTGTTTGTGTATGTATTGTGCAGCGCTGTGTCAACAGGGAAGCCATATCTAGACCACTGCATTATGCTGCAGTGCTTTGCACACTCTTTCATCATGCATTAAACAACGAGCCCATTAACGTCTTACAGATAATCCCTGTCAGTACGGATCAATACGTGCACATCAGCCATACTGAGGGCAGATCTTCAACACGGGGATAAAATTATTTCTGCACCTTGTAGAACCTAAATTTCCAAAAAGCAGAAATGCACTGAGCTCATCTGAAATTGATTGTCGTGCATAAGGAGTTTCATATATATATATATATATATATATATATATATATATATATATATATATATATATATATATATATATATATATATATATATATATATATGCGTGTGTGTGTGTGCGCGCGCACACGGTTGCTGCAGCTTGGATCGATGATGTGCAGTAACAGCAGCATGATTCTGTTATTATATATTCATAACGCAACTGAGAGGGAAGCCATACTGGATGGCGGTAGGAAAAAATAATGGCGAGATGAGGACAAAATACTGTGTGTGTGTGTGTGTGTGTGTGTGTGTTCGTGTGTGTGTCGTGGTGGGGGTGGAGAATTTTTTTTCCACACAGGAATAACCCAGCATTTTCTGGGGTTTAGGCTTTTTCTGTCTCTTACACTGACCTTCCTAAAGGCCAATACATTTTTCAAAAATAAATAATTTTTAAAAATGCATTATTAATGAATTAATAAATACGTAAATAAAACATAAAAGGAAAGAAGGTAATTCTACTCTTCCACTCGTATCCCCCCCCACAAAACTCCACCTCCTGTCATTTTTAATGGAAATTTTTATTGTGTCTTTTCTCACCTAATTTCCTGCCTTCTTTTCTGAACTATGATAATAAAAAAAGCCAATCGAGTTTTCAGTTGTGTTTCTGACAGATACCGCCACATTCATTTCAAATAAACATTCCCAGATTTCCATAAACATTTCCTTCTAGCTCCGTGATTTATTCCTGTTCCTCTCTGATCACAGAATGCAGGCTCTCACAGCCCTCCCTGATTTACAGAGGAGCACGCTTGAATTGGTATCATGATTATCTTTCTTTATCTTTTCTTTTTTCATTCACCAAATCGGTTGCTCTTTCCAGTAACGGCTGACACTGTAAGTGGAAGTTGTATTTTTTACGAGACTCTCGGTTTTTATTTCTGTTTTATTACAGACGAAGAAGCCGAGGGAGCTCAGTGGTGAAGCAGTTTCTCGCTCAACATAAAACTGAAGGGGTTTTATTCTGATGTAGTAGCTTATTTCTACTATATATATATATATATATATATATATATATATATATATATATATATATATATATATATATATATATAAACACACACACACAAAGTAAATCCTCTTAATACTTTATGTTTTCCATCATTTTCTTTGTTTTCATCCAGACCCGAGCCAGGCGGGTTTAGACGCTGGAGGAGCAGGCTCCCGCCGGCTGCGCACCGCCTACACCAACACGCAGCTGCTGGAGCTGGAGAAGGAGTTCCACTTCAACAAGTACCTTTGTCGGCCCAGGAGGGTAGAGATTGCCGCCCTGTTGGATCTGACAGAACGACAGGTCAAAGTTTGGTTCCAGAACCGACGGATGAAACACAAGCGCCAGAACACGCACCATAGGGACGGGAGCGGAGGAAGCCATGAATCCAGCGACGCGGGAGGCTTCGAGCTGCTCGAAGGTGCCGATGCCGCCTCCCCGTATTCAAGCCAGCCGCTGGAAGCATCTAGCACAGGGGAGGCTGCCTCGGAGGGAGAGCCAGGGGGCGGCAATCCATCTTCGGCCGCCTACACTAATGACAGCGGGGACAATGCACAGCCTACACCAGAGGAGGGAGGCCGTTTGAGCCTCTCCGAGCGCCCACCGCTGCCTGCGGCATCAGAGTCCTCTGACTCTGCTGCGGCTCGTCACACCCCGCCGGCGTTAGCGGCCAGCAACTCTGCTGGTAACCCGGGCCTGATGCAGCTGCGAGAATCCGGGCCTGGAGTATCAGTAGCGCCCGAGCAGCGGGACTCCTCCATTACACCTACCGCTTCATCTGCTCCTTCTGCCGACTCATCATCGTCCGCACTACCCGACCTCACTTTCTTCGCCGGGGACGCCTGCCTGTCACCCAGCCTGCAAAGCACCCTGGAAAGCCCCGTGGATTTCTCAGAAGAGGACTTCGACCTGTTCACAAGCACACTGTGCACCATAGACCTGCAGCACCTCAACTTCTGAGGCCACAAAATAAATTAAAAGTAGGGTAAAACTAAAGCGAGTGGAGGAGTGGACGGACGGGCCTGTGTGGATAAACAAGCCAGCAGAGGAGCCAGCACTCGGAAAGGACTCGTTTAAATCTAAAGAGAAAAAAAAGCATCAAAGCTTCTCGGCAACATTCCTGAAAATTTTCTCAATTAAAATTATGTTCGTTTTTTTTTTTTTTAATATTGTTTTCTTCTTGCTGTTTTTGATGCGGTTGTAGTTTTAAAGAAATTCATTTTCAGCTTTGTTTGAAACACCGAAAGGATTTTTTTCCTCCTTCTAAATTATGTGGATTTATTTTTCGTCCTGGCTTTCTCATTTTGGAGTTTTTTTGTTTTTTTTTAAAATCAATCCTCGTGAGTGCGTGGATTGTTCCCTCTATTCCATTCTGGTGCAGCTTCATGGATCCTTAAAAGCTTCTCAGGAACTGTTCACGGAGTCTGTGGGCGCAGATATCTGGACTGCTTTGATAAAATCCAAATGGGAAAATGAATGAATGAATTCTCTCTTTGAGCGACACAAGGCAGAGAGAGCGAAGCCCTGCTGATGACCGGAGGTTTAAACACTACTTTATTTATTGAGATTCTTTAATAGTGAAAATCCAAATTATTTATTGTACATATATTTTCATAGTGGAATAATAATAATAAAAACAAACATTTACATTGTGCCCCATGTTTTTTTTTTGTTTGTTTGTTTTTTCGTAGCATGCGAATTTCTAAATTAGCACAATTATGTGTGTATAAGTAACACATACAACATGCATTAAAGATGTATCTGACATAACTAAATAGGCTAGAACATTTTTATACAAATAACCTATAAAAAAAAATTCAACTGAGAATTTTAATTTCATTTTATTTATTACAACAAATTCTTTTAAATTAAATTTTTATGTACAGCTCACTTGCTGTGTTTATTACAGGCATACTTTATACATGCTAAGCACCTTCAGAGCAGTTGGACTGAATGCACTTTTCAAATGAATTCCAGCTTCCATTATTTTTTATTAGACTATAATAAATAATTGACCTGTTAAAATTGCTAAAATGCTTGTTTAGTTTCCCCACAGCCTAACAGCCTCAGTATAGTCCAGTTACTGTGTTTACACAGAGATAACCTTGACACATGGGGCAAAATGGCATTTTCCAGAGCTGCTTTCCTTCATCACCTGTTAGCTCAGTGGGCTAACCCGATCAGTATAAGCTAAGGGATAGCACAGTGTGGCCCTCCACCACCACCACCACCACCACCAGCAGCAGCAGCAGCAGCTATTACAGTGTAGCTACAACAGCAGTGCTAAAGACAGTGTAACCTTTATACTGACAGTGAGTGAAAGAGTGGCTCGGCTCACCTGCTGCTGGTAGTGTGTAAACATGGGAGTTAATCCCTGCTTGGTGTCCCTTTATTAAAATGTGGCTGTGAAGCTAACCATGAGTTAGCTTTCTTCCATTAGTGTGTGTGATTGTGGAGCTGCTCCTCCTCCCGCGGAGTCAAAATGGCGCTGAAGACAAAGCAGGATGTGAACAATGAGCAGTGGCAGCCATTACAGAATGATCAGCTCAGTGTGACAGGCAGGGTGTGTGTGTGTGTGTGTGTGTGTGTGTGTGTGTGTGTGTGTGTGTGTGTGTGTGAGGAGGACAGCAAGCAAAAATGACTCAAGAAACACTGCAGTTTATGTTTTAGGTCATAACACAGGATTATGGCTGATTGCTCCACCTTAGAGGGCAAAAATTAACGCAGTGCAGGATACAAAATAATACTTAATAATGACTTGAGTCAAGGAAGTATATCAGTGTATATGTCAAACAGTATATACATTCTCACATTGTTATAGGCTTAAAAGTCATAAATTGCAGACGGTAAAAATAAGGAAACATATTTTTTTAAAATGCCCATTTGCATTCTGCTGCACAGTAAAATAATCGATCAAACTCAGGATCTGAATATAAAGTGTATTATTTGCCTATATAATTTAAAAGTCCAAGTTATATTTATCTAATGTTCAACACCATGATTCATTATTTATTCATTTATTTATGTGTCTGTTTATTTATTTATTTAGAACAATAAACTGTGCCATCTAGTTTCAGTTTTGGCTAAACCGCTCATGTATGTGTTTATGTATGTGAGGTTAAACTGCACTGCTTTGGCACCGTGAACTACAAGAAACTCTAAAGTCTCCTGATCAGCGCAGTGTGAGATTACATCAGGACACAGCAGATCAACACAGGGGTTACTGCTGCTTACGCTCAATCACCAAGATTTCCTACGATTATTTCAGTGTATTTGTATAATAACTGACGATGTAGCGGATGCACATCTATTCTGAAATAGCTTATCGTTAACAGAAAACACAGGCTGGACACTTTAAAGGGGAAACAGTGGTCTCGACTTTTAGTTGAAATAACAAAATCCAGGACATGTTCAGAAAAGCTTCGAGTAAAGAATAGTTTAAGAATCCACACTTTGATCTTAAGAGCAACAAAACAACTAAAACTTCACTAGTTTGAGCACTTGGCTAAACTCCTGAACTCTGATTTTTTTTTTAATCATTTGTGGATTTTTTTTTTTTAATACTTACTTGCATTTAATTCACTTCTCCAGTTGTGGTTCATTTAAACATTACATTACTTTGCACATAATATACAACGAGTTAATGTCTAATAATTCAAAGATCTGCTGAATCCATCTATTCTATAATATATTTAAAAAATCATTCAATCAGGTAATTCCCTGTAGAAATAATAGGAAATGGATTTTGTAAAATACCACATAAACGTGTACTAAAAATACAGCATTTTCCTCTATTTTCTAGTTACAGTAAATGATTATAAGTATTACTCTAAGGCTATTGTAAAATCTACGGTAACAATGCTGCCGGTGTTTCTCTGTTCATTTGTTTTTTGGTTGTAACTGTCAGCAAACAGGAAACATTGCCCTGACATGTTTTAGTGATGATAAAACAAAGAGGGAGAAAATCAGCTGAAGTCGATTCATGTGAGCACAAGTTGTGAACCGGATAGCTGTATAGATGTAATTCCCATGGGAACCAGCAGGTACCACAAACAGCATGCTTCCACCATGATGTTGGCTGGAAGCACTGGCAGTGGCATTAAAATGTTCTGCTGCTGGATATAAATTGGTTAACAGTTATCCAAATTGCTCTTGAAAAATGACACCCTGCTGAGCAGCAAATGCCTTTTTTACTCTTATAGTCAGTTACCCCAAACAGCAAAGTCACATATTGAAATAATTTTGCAAATATGATGCACAAGGGTGAAGTAATGATATATGAGCTAAAGCTCAACACAGGAAAAATACTAACGTTGAAATAAAGGAATATATATATTATCAAAATTTGCAATTTTTCAAGTAAATGAAAATAGTGTCGGTTGAGGAATTAAAGATTATATTCTGGTTAGCAGTGTTAGAGCCTTACCTGCAGAGGTATAAACAATGTCACAGGCCTCTAGCCTTCTTTTAGTGTCAGAAGCAGAAGCACAGGAGCAGCCTGATATCAGACAGAACTGTTCCCTCGTTCATGTTTTTAACCAGGAGAAACTGATGGACGGACATTAACAGCATGATTGTACTGAACACTCAAAGACATTTGAACCAGGAACCTTGTTGCTGGGAAGTTTCACTTCACTCAGTAGAGTACAGAAAAGCCAATTTGTGCTGACTTGGCACTCTGCACCAATAATAATTGATCCCAAAACTTGACAATAATTACATGCCTGAGAGCCTCACTGCATTATATCCCAGTGTATGTTCATCTCTTACTTAGAGCCCGTTTTATTTTTTCCTTAATATAAAGTCATTGTTACCTTAAATTGATACAATGAAATGGCATATAACACTATATAAATAAGTCAGTAGACTGTTGTAAAATTAGGTTCTTGCCCAGAAATTTTCCAGAGGAGAACGTCTACACTTCCTGCTTCAGGTGTTACAAAAACAGTTCTATACCTATGCCCGGCAGCAGCGCACAGCAAGAAACACCTGTGGCTCCGGAATAGAGCCATGAGGAACATCACTGATTTAAGGGACCATGAATTAAATTCCTCAGCAAGGAAAGTAAGGGTGTTTTTAAAGAAACCAATTTATTACCAATGCTAGAACTCTCATATACTGCTAAGAACACTCAGAGTGAATACTGTTTAATTTAAAGCTCAGGTCAAAATCTGTCAATTACCCAATCACTCAAACCTCTGAGGTCTAGAAGCAATGCCAAGTGTGATGACTCCAACCCTAACCCTGACCCCAGATCAAGCCCTAGGCAATCAAAACATCATACATACATATATATATATATATATATATATATATATATATATATATATATATATATATATATATATATATATATATATATATATATATATATATATCATATATATATATATATATATATATGTCTTATTAAATTGTTCTCCTTTGTCTTGGTAATCAGTGAACAAAGAAGAGTAATTATTTTAACATACATTGAAATCTATTCATACTGTTTCCAAAAAAAAAATCAGTTTTGCCTTTCTCCAAAGTATAGTTAGGTTGGGGTTCGGGTTAACATCTGTGATGACTTAGACCTCAGAGGGTTAAAAGAACATTACCAAGCAGATCCTTAGTTGTCTATGGTCTTTGTATGTGTGTTTCCAGAAGTGTTCAAGAGACACTGACATTAGCAGAAAGGTTGGGTACAGGCCTGATGCTAAGCACAATAAAATATTCTATGCCTTTCTTGGCAGAGGACAAGAGAGTTAATTCCTTGTTTTTCCAAAAAAATCTATCACACAGTGCCATAAAGACAGTACTTGGGAGGCGTGCACACCAAGCCATTTTTTTACCATCTGAAAATGACAGCCACTCAGTTAAAATAGCCCAATAGTAAGTACTAGCTTTGTGTGCATGTGGCGTGCAGAGTTTTTTTGCTTTTGTTTGTTTGCTTTTTGTAAGAGCAGTTTTTAAGAGCTCTTGCTGGGTGTAGTTGATATGACGTGTTTTTCGCACCCTTCCTCCAGTGTGGATGGATGTCTGATTAAACTAAGCTGAGCTAAGATAAGTTACGTAGCTGCTTGCTTGTGTTCAGCATTTAGTATCTGTCAAAATATCCAATCTCACCTTCATGTTGAATGTGAACCATGCGGAAAACACACATACGTCAACAATGGGCACACAACACATTGCAATCATTGTGCTATATGTGTATCTTAAAGTCACAGTCTTTTTGGTGCAACATTTCTTTTGCTGTTGCCTTTTACTGTTGCTGGGACACCAAACTGGCAACAATGTTGGTTATGTTGGAACCAACTAATCTTTCTTAATGATCTTAACATAAGTTACTCAGCATAAATTCTGGTTATTATTTTAAGACCACTTCAGGTTAATTCAAATCAGTGGTTCTAATTTGAGGAGTTTAACTTGAAATGATGTGTTTATTGAACATGGTTGGGTTCATTCTACACAAAATGATAGTTTAATGCTAGTGTATTAGCAGACTGCCTAGGGGGAGTTTGTTATTTAAAGATGAGACTTGTCAGCCATCTTGGTAATGCCTCCAGACACTTATTTGATCAATTATTGTGAAGAATTATCTAAATGAACTTTTATTTCTAGTACTGTGTCAAATCAGATTTGAAAAATAGGGATTTAAAAGTTATCTTTTCTACTGAGGTTCTATTTCTACTCATGGTTTTGTTGCAGAATCCTCCTGTTGATTATAAATACTCCAAGGTTTCTTGAGTATCTGAAGATATCTCTGTTTAAGAGTCTCCATAAAGTGTCTTCATAGGTGTCTCTATAGGAAGGAATCACTTCACTGTTTACTCTTTTGCTGTACATTGGTAGGTGAGTATTGCATTAAGAACAAGGAATTCCAAACTGTTGTTTAAAACTATTCATACTGAAAGGCAAAATTAATTAACATATAGGAAGTGTATTAAATATGAGACTGTATGGCGTACAGTTACTGTTACACACAATCTCTCTTTCTTCTACAACCATTCATCTAAGTGTGTCTTGTAGACAAAGAGATTACAGAAGAGTGCATCTCTGTGCTGGGAGACATATCTTACCTTCTGAGTGCCTGCATGTGTGTATAAGGGACAGAGTGTGTGTGTTCCAATAATCTCTCTCTCTCCTGGCTGTCACCGCCTGTCGGCCCGCTGCCATGCTGTAATATGCGGACTGCTCCTTTATCTCTTGCATCACCATTGCCATCATTATGATTTCTGCCGGTGCGTATGTGGGTACGGGTATGTGTGTGATATTGCATAACTCAGGTGTGATAGATCACCCACTTAGCAGCAGTGGTGAAATATGTGAGCAGTGGGTTTTTATCATCCTGGTCGTCAAGAGGAAACTTTCCTCAGACACAAAGACTGTCATGCTCTGCTGCTGCTGCTGCTGCTGCTGCTGCTGCTTCACGAGCTTTGCTGCTGACACTTTGTGACCTACAAGTCAAAGGGATGGGCTTCAACAGAAAATTAGGCACACCTCCTCATGTAGATCTTTTATACTTAACCTTCTATTATGCAGAAAAAAGAACAGTTTCTTTCTCCTCAGTAGTTAATATTATAACAACACACCTGCATGCAAGCACAATTAGGGCGCAAGACACCAAAGAGAACACCACTGCATTACCAACATTTATATGCACAAACTAAAGGCTGAGGCGACATTTTTACGATCAGGGAACTGAAGAAGTTCACAAAGAAGTTAATGTCTTATCTGTAACATGATCTGTAACTGATTTTCTCACAACACTGTCTGTTACAACACAGCTTTAGTGTTTTTTACAGAAGGAAAACCATACAGGCTATATGCAGAAGCTGGTGGGAAGGCTACAAAAATGGGTTTGAAATTCTCCCTCAGTGCTGCTGTGTCCTGTATACAGTTAACTGAATCAAACAGATTTTGTGCTAAACCCTTGAATGGAGATGCATTATGGACCTTTGAAATTTAGAAACCTAGCAAGTTTCAAGTGAACATGTGAATAGCTTCCATAAATAATAATCATATTATAAAAACAACATCTCTATGTGCCTCTCTGCTTGGTCATTTCTTTGTCTGCAAACAGCTTGATCACGAGTTGAGCAATCAAATTTGGCAGCCAGGCCCGTGAAGGTTCTGATCTTATGATGATGTTTATGCTAAGGGTGTCACAATAATCATGTAATAAACTTAAATATTTATATTGTGTCAATAATGCACAAAGTATAATATTTTATTATTATGCAATTGTTCTTCTTCTCTGCTTTTATATATAAGTATTTGATTTTAATTAATTTGCCATAAAAGACAACCCACAATAAACAAAGTGAGCAATTAATGTCACTGAAACAAAACAAAACAAAACAAAACAAAACAAAACAAAACAAAACAAAACAAAACAAAACAAAACAAAACAAAACAAAACAAAACAAAACAAAACAAAACAAAACAAAACTACACTAAACTAAACTAAACTAAACAAAACAAAACAAAACAAAACAAAACAAAACAAAACAAAACAAAACAAAACAAAACAAAACAAAACAAAACAAAACAAAACAAAACAAAACAAAACAAAACAAAACAAAACAAAGACGTGTTAAAATCTGATGTTTTGTTGACCCTTCCATCCATCCTGACACACTCTTTATGCCAATTTAGGATATTTTCTAAAAACAATGTCACTTGACTTCCTCTTTCGTTCCCATGAAAACGACTATGGCCACTAGAGGGTCCTGTCACTTGAGCCTAACCAGACATCATTTCAAGGCATTCCTGGAATGACTGATGTCATGGGACTGTTTTCTTTTAAACCCCTCTAAGTCTTGCAATGAGTCTGAGAGGTTTGAAAGAAGAAAAGAAAAAGAAACGCAGCTATGAGGAATAATAAGATGTTAATGTTATTTGATGGAGTTTAAGAAGATTACCTGCTCTGTATACAGCTTTGGCAAACCAAAGCGAAGCCTCTTTGAACAACACTTCTGCTTTTGGTCATCTGTTGTAACTGGGTCCTGCTTTTTTTGCGTTTTGAGTCATAATACTTTTTTTAGGACAGTCTCAAAAGATAACAAGCTCTGTGCACAGCTTTGACAATTAAAACTCAGCCCCATTAGACTGCACTTCCATTTGTGGTCCTAGACATGTCCTAGAAAAACTCACATATTTCATTGTTGCTACTGTAGCCTATTTAGTATTGTCATATTGTTAGGTTTATTTTCAAATTATACTTGTAACATCTAATATGGAGCAGCACGGTGGCATGGTGGTTACCACTAATGCTTCACAGCTAGAAGGTCTGTGTTTGAAACCATCTTGGCCCAGGAGTGGAGAGGAGTTTGCGTGGGGTTTCCTCCCACAGTCCAAAGACATGCAGTTAGTGGGGTTAGGTTAATTGGTGATTCTAAATTGCCTTTAGATGTGAATTCTTGTTTGTCTTTCTGTGTTAGCCCTGCAACAGCCTGGTGATCTGTCCAGGGGGTACCCTGCTTCTATGACAGCTGGGATATCCTGAAAACGATAAGTGGAAGAAAATGGATGGATGGGGTATTGAGTAAGTTTTGACTGACTGGCCAGTTTGTTGGAGACTGATACAGTATACAAAGAGGTGATATGAAGACATAACTAAATGGTCAATGGTATCTGTTTACATCCACATAAGCTAAATCCCATTCATTGTTGTAGGTGAGCCAAAAAGAGATGATCAATGCTCTAGTCTAAAAGGGTAGCATTGACATATAGTTTTAGTGTGGGTGTGAGAGCCAAGACTGGGCAGCTATCTGCACAGACACAACACATGCACACACACACACGCACACACACACAATTCTGTATATTGAGTTGTCAAGTGGAAATCTTGGCAGATACACACCAAACACAAATCACTCTCTGTATGTGCACCAAAATCTCCCCTGCACTCTCTCTCTCTAATGTCAATAAAGAGTCATTCCATGGGATTTACTGGTATTTACCAAGGGACCAACACAGACAATTGTCAGTCAATTCAGCTGCACTAATTAACTGCCACTAAATAGACTGCTGAGTGGTTGACTCATACCACTAACCAGCAAGCATGGATTTTAAGAACTCTCTGAAAAATCAAGTAATGATGATGCATCTAAACATGTACAGTGGAAATGATGAGGTGTGTTTTATAACATTACACATCAAAGTGGTGCTGCAGGTTTTTAAAAGACATTGTAACATTCTCTAGAGACCAGCCCTGCAGGTCCTTAACCCTTACTTGAAAAACTGTTGTTAATACAATGACTGTCATGCAAACGACTTTTTTATTTTTAAATAGGCAGCTTTGGGAGAGGTCCTGATTTTGTGATAACAACAGACAGACAGACAGACAGATAGACAGATAGACAGATAGACAGATAGATAGATAGATAGATAGATAGATAGATAGATAGATAGATAGATAGATAGATAGATAGATAGATAGATAGATAGATAGATAGATAGATAGATAGAGAGATAGATAGATAGATAGATAGATAGATAGATAGATAGATAGATAGATAGATAGATAGATAGATAGATAGATAGATAGATAGATAGATAGATAGATAGATAGATAGATAGATAGATAGATAGATAGATAGATAGATAGATAGGTGCTGAGATCACCAATTTTCTGCAGAGTTAGATTGCTATGGACCTCCAAACTTCAGATTAGCTCAAGAACAGTGTGTAGAGAGCTTTATGGAATGGATTTCCATGGCTGAGCAGCTACATCCAAGCTTTACATCACCAAGCACAATGCAAAGCATCTAATGTAGTAGTGTAAAGCACACCACCACTGGACTCTAGAGCAGCAACCTGAGAGAACATCTTTGGGATAAATTAGAGCGGGGACTGTGAGCCAGGCCTTCTCCACTCCCAGAGCAGTTAAAGGTGTTATACCTGCAAAGTGTGGGCCAGTACAATCACTGAATACTGCTGGAATAGTCCTATATAAGAACCAGTCCATTTACCAGCCTGGTACTATGTTTATGTCTCAGGGCATCTCTGCACAGCCTGCACCTAGTAGTCTTGCCTGGTATGGTAGACCCCAGCCCGTATGAATATTGAGCTTTTCTGATACTCATGAATCTTTGTTATTTCGTCCTGGATAGTGGGTCTGACATGCACTTGGTCCTCGGCCTCCTTCCTCGGCCTAGGGTACAGTCTCAGGGTGCTGGATTTGGGATGAAACATTCCATGTAAGGTCTGTGCAGGTTCTTCAGTCATCCAGGTCACAGTAGTCAGCTCAGAAACCGAAGAAGCCTTTCAGATGAGAGCTGAAACATCTTCAAGATACAAAAAGGAGTCCAGTCGCCCTTTTATCAAACTCCAGAGACCTCCATGTAAGGAGCTTTCTTGTCTTGCTGTCAGTGTCTTCTGTCTCCTCCTTAGCCTCAATGTCTGCAACCTTCTGGTAGTGCAGTCCTCTCAGTTCTGACTACCTTGCCTTTTGTTGTTACCATATTTGGTATCTGTAACCTGTCTTGTTAATGATCTTGCTCAGGGGTTCAGGCCTATGTTGAACAGCAGTGGGCATAGAGCATCGCCTTGGTGAATGTGCACTTGATGGTGACTTGTGCAAGTGGCTCGAACTTAGCCTCTAGTATTGTTTTCCACATCACCATTGAATTCCCGTTGAAGACTCTTAAGGTCCTGTTGACCTTGTGCAGTTCTAGACATTCCAGAATCTATGTATGAGGCATCGAGTCATAGGCTTTCTTGTCGTCAGTCAAGGATGTGTACAGATTGGTCTTGCAGTCTCGAGTGACTGATCTATCTACCAGTAGCTGGTGTTTTGCTTCTTTGGTGTTTCTGCAAATTCCTTTCTGGGCCCCCGCACACATATTGAGCCATGTGCTTGTTTATCTTAGTCTCCATGATGCCTGCTGAGGTAGATTATCAGCCAGTAGTATGATGGGACCAGTGTCTTCTGGGGATCTTTGTGAATCAGAAAAGTCTGGCATTTGTTAGCTATTTTGGGTGCCTGTCATCAATTAAAAGCTGGTTCATTTGTGCTGCTAGGCACAAATGCTGTTAGCTTCTATAGCCAGTAGGTGTGACTCATGACAGGGTCTGGTCCTGTTCAGCTTTTCATATTTCATATTTAGCTCTTAAATCTGCTATCCACTGCGCATTGTTGTTATGTGTTGCATCCTTTTCCCATGTACTCTATCAATTTTGCCCTGGCTCCAGCCTTGGTGGGGTTCTGCTCTCATGTTGTTTCCCTGCCACGGAGGGTACACTTTGGATGGTTCAATGGAAAACATCTGGTTTATTCTCCTGGCTTGCTATGTTTCTGGTATACTAAGCATGTGAGTCTTTGCTTGGCAGTTTCTAAAGTCTCAGGTATATCTTATACTTCTTAGGCACCCCTTTCTTCACTTCCATAGAGGTCAATTATCTTGTTAATAGTGTTACATCTTCACTGGGTATGACTCTGGATACTGTACAGCGCCTCTGAAAAAAAGCCTCAAATTAGAAATGCTTGAGTCCTTGATATAACTCAGCTGAGTATTCCTTTAATCTTAACTAGTAAGGACTTTATGAATTTCTTCAAAAATAAAATTTTTACTAGTGGAGAAAAAATTATTCATAACCATCCCACAGATGTATCATTATGTACAGTTACTTTAAGTACTATTGGCATTTATTTTGACTCTTTCTCTCCAATTAACCTTCAATAGTTACTTCCTCCAAACCATCAATGTGTTTATTAGACCCCATTTCTGCAAGACTGCTCAAAGACGTTCTAAAATTTTAATCTAAAATATGACCAGTCTATCTCTATGGGCTACGTACCACAGACTTTTAAGTTGGTAGTAATTAAAACATTACTTACTAAGCCATCACTTAAGCCCAGATGTCTTAGCTAATTACAGGCCAATCTACAACCTTCTTTTATCTCAAAAATTCTTGAAAGAGTAGCTGTAAAATAGCTAACTGGTTACATACAGAGGAATGATTTGTTTGAAAAGCTTCAGTCAGGTTTGAGAACTCAACACAGCACAGAAACAGCATTAGTGAAAGTTACTAATAATCTTCTTATTGTCACGGTGCGTGAGTGGACCGTGTGACTTGTGTGAAGGTTAGGACCCAGATGCAGGACTCAAGAGACGGCAGGTATGAATGAAAAGAAGTGAGCGTTTATTGGAGCAGAACATAAGTGGCAAATAAAACAATGTAAAAGAACAAACTGACAATTAAACTAGAAACACTGGGGAAACAGAGAGACAGAGAGCAGAACACAGCCATGGAAACAACAATGATCCAACAAGAGACAAGGGGAAGACTGACCATAAATACACAGAGGGATAATTGGGGAACAGGCAACAGGTGATGGGCACAGCTGAAACTTATTACACAGAGAGACAAGAGGAAGCAAAACTAAACACAAAGCACCTGGGACAAGGGACTGTCACGGCAGAACAGGAAACAACTAGCCGAAGACAGAAACACAGACTTGACACACTCCAAAGGAAATAGACAACACAACAAGACACATCAGACCAGAGACATGACAGAGGGACAGGACAGACACAGGGGTACCACACAGGGAACAGAGAATCACTATAAATAACTAACTAACAGGTACAGAACATTAAACAA
>JAMQGT020008739.1:0-42303 GCA_024447675.2 Pterophyllum scalare | reverse complement strand
CCATGTTTATGTGTAGCATCCTACTTCATTCGTATTGCTGTGGTGATGGAGGTAAATGTGCAAAGCAAAATGTTTGGGATTCTAACAAAGAAGAAAATTTCACAGAGTTGTGGTAGCAGAAGCCTTGTTTGGATGATGTGTCCGCCAACTGTTATCACTGAGGACAAAGCATGGAAAGAAATCACAGATGGATTGCAGCCATGTATTGTACCCTACAAATCAGCACGTCAGCAATACGTAATCCTACTTGGTTCAGTTTTGGTCTTGTTGTTCATCTTTATACAAGTTGTTGTGGCTCCATGAGTTTGACAGGCCTGTCAAACTCATGGAGGCCACAACAACTTGTAGGCTCATGAGTTTGACAGACTGCATCTTGTGCAGGCCTGTCAAACTCATGGAGCCACAAGTTGTTGTGGCTCCATGAGTTTGACAGGCCTGCACAAGATGCAGTCTAATACAAGGCCACGATGAGCAATGATAAAGCTTTAACGATGGTACTCCAAAGCATTCGTCGGATCAAATTGTGTTTTTAGGATAAGCGCAGTCATAGCATTTGTGAGGAATTTTGAAAAAAAAAAGGCAGCTGCTGTGTGGTGTTCTTTAGGACCCGTACCCATTGCTACAAACCGGCCACATCCCTTTTAACCAATGCAACCATTTAGGTTTGCATTCCCTAGAAGGTGGAATTGAGCTCCAACCTTCCGCTGGGGGGTCTGGCAGGCTTACCACTAGGCTATCCAGCCTACGGGGGTAACCACTAGGCTATCCACCCTAGGAGTAAACGTGCTGGATTCCAGAAGCCCATGGCATTTTTTAAAAATCAATATCATCTTTCAATGAATCACTTGGGATTAAGTGGCTTGGATTTAATATTAGAGCAAGCTGTTGCTTTGCCCTGTCTGTCCTGATTCTTGCTCTCTCTCTCTCTTCTTTGTCTCCATCCTCACAGCTCAGTGAAATGAAGTTTGTGTTGAGGAGCTTGAAAAAATAGACCAGTCAAAGCACATATGAAAAACATGACATTTTCATTTGAAATGGCATCCTTCTTGATAAGACTTAGTGACGGGATGCTGCATCTGATCACATTTATCACATACAGGTGCTGCTCCTAAAATTAGAATATGCAGTAAAATTTATTTAAGTAATTCCATCAAAAAGTGAATCTTGTATATTATATCCCTTCATTACACACATACTTGATATATTTCAAATGTTTGTTTCTTTTAATTTTGATGATTATAAGTGACAACTAATGAAAACCCCCAATTCAGTGTCTCAGAAAATTAGAATATTATTTAAGGCCAATATATAAAAAAAAAAGATTGGAAAAGTATGAACATGAAAAGTATGAGCATGTGCAGCACTCAATACTTAGTTGGGGCTCCTTTTGCCTGGATTACTAACATCGAGGAGGAAATGCTGGGTGGAGTGGTGACTGTATAGACCAGAAATTTTGTTAAATGCTCTAGGGGAGTGAGACCAGGGGCTGGTGGTGAATAATTCATCCTTGCGCGAGGTGCAGGCAGTAGCGGGAGAGATGAGCTGGTAAGCAGAGAGGCAGATGAACTTATGGTCGGTGAAAAGAAGACCCTGCCCATTCTTAACTCCCTCAGCAGTGACAGAGAGAATGCAGCTGATGAGGTGAGACTTGATTGCGGGGCTAAGACTGGTGGGGAGCATGGTGAGTGGTGTAGGTGAGGATTTCTTCCCCAGCCGGGAATATATATATATATATATATATATATATATATATATATATATATATATATATATATATATATATATATATATATATATATATATATATATATATATATATATATATATATATATATAAATGAAATTGAAATTGAATTTAAAATTGAATTAAAATGGTTAGATATGATGATTTAAGTGTTTCTGGAGCCTCTGCCCTTTGATTGTTCTCAGAGCTCCAAAGTGCATAATGCCCACTGCTATGTTGATATGGAATGTAAAAAGGGAGAAATGGTGGAGGCCGGTCATGGTAAGAAAGAATCGTACTGGTTTTAATCATGAAACATGATTTGGGTTGAAAATTTGGAAATTTGAAACAGAAACACAAATGCATCATCATCTTTTCACATGATGAGCTGGATGACAGTCTTACTGTGCGCATTGTCTAAAGGAGTCATGAGCAGATGATGCTTAAGAGAGGATGAAAACTTCGGCTGGTGTCCCACTGAAAGAAACTTCAACTCACAGTAGCGACAAATGTGAAATTACTGATCCTTCTTTTTCTTTTTTCTTTTTTTAACCATTAGTGTGCACAAACATTCAGGCAAACCATGTGCAGCTTTTATTTGTCAGTTCACTACGACAGATTTGGCACTTAAACTTAACGGGGGACACTTTAAGACTTTTTTGTTTTACTCCAACAACAACAACAAAAAAACCACGAAATTAAATCAGTGTTTGATGTGCAGGTAAGTTACTCTAATCATTTTAAGAATGAGGTAATGAGAGAACGTCTTGATGTATGCTCAATCATTCAGGTAAGGAAATCCCAGAAAAGGGATTCTGTTGGTCTGGATGTAACATTTTCAGTGGGAGAAACTTTTTCTAACTCATCCAAGTAACTTCTTCAGGCTCAGCTGACTGCAGGTTTCCGCAACCTTATAAACCAAAACTAACACGACTGTCTACTAATGGGCTGTGAGCTCAGTTTCATGATCATTAATAATCATTAACATGAGTAGCAGTTAGAACAGGACCACTGACCAGACTTATTACAACAGGTTATACCCATGGGACGCTACATCTAGTCCGTATGGTTTACCCAAGTTACACAAGTAGGGTGTACCTTTAAGACCAATCATCTGTATCAACTCAGTTATATAGAACATCTCAAAGTTTCTGACTTTGGTCCTTAACCCATTGGTAGGCAGCTCAAAACACCATATTCAGAACACTTTGTGGAGAAGGTGAGAGATGTCATTATCGAGACAGATGAAACAATGGTCTACATACAAGGGCCAGTTTCGCCCAATTTTGTCAAATTTCCATATGGAGAAAGTGGACAAGAGGGCTCTGATATCCTATCCTGGAACACCACCAAGTCATTGGTTCAGGTATGTGCATGCCACCTGGGTGAAAATCAAATATCAGTATGTATCATAATTCACTTATCACATTAACTCAGTGGACAAATGCATCATGTTCTACTTGGTGAACTTGAACAATACTGATGGAAATTTCACAGCCTAAGATTAGCTTTCTTAGACTGTGAAATTTCCATCAGTATTGAGGGACATTTGAAAGTCGATGTGCACTATACATATAAGGATCAGTATTCTCACTCTCACCATCCACTGGAACACAAATTCAGTGTTATCAGGATGCTACAACACAGAGCATAGATCATCCCCACAGACGCAGCAGCCAGGGAAGCAGAAGAACATCAGATTAAGGAGGCCCTGAATAAATGTGGTTTTCTCAGATGGACATTTGTCAAAGCTAGGAAGAATGTGCCAGACAATCCAGGAGAGAAGAAGGATAACTGCTGCCTAAGCGAAAACCTTTAGTAATCGCTTATGTGTCAGGAGTATTGGAACAGCTAACTCATTTTCTCAAAAAACAGAGTCTCTGTGGTGTTCAAACCCCAAAACACGGTACTCCAAAAATTGGTCCACCCCAAGGATCGGGTCCCCCAGCACAAACAGAGTAATATAGTGTATGCTGTTAAGTGCCGTGAGCATTGGCATGAATTATACTTCGGGGAAACCGGGGAAACAACCTCTTGCTAAGTAAATGGCATGACAAAGAAGAACTACTTCATCAGACCAGGACTCTGCAGTTTATTTCCACCTATAGTCCAATGGCCACGGTTTCAATTAGGAGGATGTGCACATCCTGGACAGGATGGAACACTGGTTTGAGCGGAGCGTCAAGGAGGTTGTTTATTTGAAAAGGGAACAACCATGTGAACCACGGAGATGACCTTTCACCATCTTACAATGCTGTGACTGCAGCTGTTCCCCAACTCTCTGTGAGTAATATTCATGGCAAATTGATCAATGGTCATGACATTTTGCATATTAATGATCATGAAACTGAGCTCAGCCCATTGTTTGGCAATGGTGATAGTTCAGATTATAATGCAAATATACTTTTTATAAGGTTGGGGAAACCTGCAGTCCGTTGAGACTGAAGAAGTCACTTGGATAAGTGATGAAACATTTTCCCTTTTGAGGAGAATGAACTTTCTGAGCAATGAGAGAACATTATTCTGTGCATTTAGAGCCTCTGCTGCAGAACTCTTTTAGTCACTGCAGTAACACACATTAGTCTGCCTTCATGCTGCTAAATAATTGATCATGATTGACCTGCGAGATGCTATTGCAGGAATGTTGAAAAGTGAAACATCTAAAGGGCCAAAAATTACCAGCCAACGTGAGTCATGGCATTTCCATCCTAGTTTTTGTTATTCTAAAGACTCAATGTGACTCTTAGTCAGTACAGAGTGAAACGTGCCACAACAGAGAAGAATTCTCATGAAAGACTAGCATTCATTTTAAATAGCTCAGGTTATAGATGTGCTTAGCCCTTTGACAGGCTTCATGATCCCGACCTTACCTCTAAACTCCACTGAAGTCCTACACTGAGACACTCAGCTGCATGACCCACTCTTATAGAAGCATTGGATCAGCAGTAAACTGCACTGGATGATTGCCCATTCAGTAATCCAACCACAATCCCTCCATATCTGCTACAGCAAAGTTTGGATTTCTTGACTTTTTTTCATTTTCATTTTTTCTTATCTATTTATTCACATATTTATATTTACTTACATTTTTTTTTTCACAGAAGGCCTTTGCTAATGAATGCTGAAAACTTCACCATCTACATCAAGGATTTCATCCAGTTTTCAAAATTCTCATTTTCAAAGTAAGTCCTTAACATTTATTATAACATCTCCATCTACTTACATTTTGTCCAGATTTAGTTAGTCTCTGTGTGTGTGTGTATATATATATATATATATATATATATATATATATATCTATATATATATATATATATATATATATATATATATATATATATATATATATATATATATATATATATATATATATATATATATATATATATATATATAAAAGGAAGTCCAGAGTTGCAGAAGAAGGCCATCCTGAAGAGGATGCTTAGCTAATATCTTAATATCTTAATAAAAGCAGACTGTGTGGAGAGTGTGAGAAGTGAGGGCCCAAACTTAGGACAGAGGCAGACAGACAGAAAATAACAAAAAACGAGCCTTTATTGTGGCTGAGTAAAACCTAAATTGGGGAAAGACGAACAAGGGAATACTAGAAACACAGAAAATACAGGAACCAACACTACCACATATGACAAGAAGACTCTGACAAGAGACAAGTGGAAGAATTAGACAATAAATACACAGTGGGATAACGAGGGAACAGGCAACAGGTGGGGAGCACAGGAACGGAATCACAGAAATTAAGGCCAACTGTATTTCTGCTGGTTACAGTTTTTTTTATGGGGCTAGAATTGTATTTTATAGATTATTATACCAGATAAAACATTTGTTGCAGCAAAATATACTAAAGCATTCTGTAGAGCCATTCACACACAATTTATAGCACGATTTATAGCACTGCTAAAGATACATCCCCATTTTTTGTGGTTAATTTGCATTTCCTTATTGTTTGTCAAGACTCTATGTATCCTATCTATCTATCTATCTATCTATACTACTCTACTCTAATTCGTAAATTTACTTAACAGTCAGAAAACTATTACATAATTTAAATCTAGCTGTAAAGGTTACAGCTTAAATTGAAAGTGAAAATGACTGAGACAGAGACAGTCAGGAAGACACAACAGAGAGTGAGAGTGAGAGCGAGAGACACACGAGAGAGAGAGAGAATTCATTACTTATAATTCATCTTGTTTTATTTTTTATTTTTCCATTTTATATATGGGGGGCAAATAAGGTGAGCAAGCCTACTGTTGGTTGCCCACAGAAAACCGTCATGGAACCCAAATGGGTAAGACCACCAACCCACAGCTTTCACACACACAGCTGTGGTGTGCAAAACTCTTGTGCCACCAATCATTTATTTAAATTCTGTTAGGAAAATGGGAATTAGGTGCCATTAGGTGTTTTCCAAGTGTTTTACATTATGGGCGTGTCTGACCTTGGATTATGTATTCTGGACTTTGTCTAAGACATTCAGCATTAAAGCAGCCTTGAAGTTTTAGTTCTGTCTTGTGCGTCCTGCCTTTGGGTGATTGTGAGATAGGACAGTGGGCAAGTAACTTCCCATCTGTTGTAGACCACTTACCACCAGCTGCTAGATCTGATAATGCTGAGCTGTGGCCAATCCAAAGCAGAACAGATCCCACGGCGTGTGCACTAGGGCTGAATTTTGTTGTGTTTCTGACACTGGTGATGTGTGAGAGGCCTGAGATCACTGGGAGAGTGGAGTGAAAGAGAGAGAGCTACACATATTTTCTGTTGTGCTTCTGAAAGGGCACATGGTTTACTGGCATACATGAAAACAGAAAACTTGACTGGAGAGACGTTCTCATTTGTAATGGCCCAGCCTTGTGTAACTCCTCTATGGCAGCGAACAAACCCATCTTCCTTGTTGCCACTGACTTTCAGTCCAATCCTTCTGTAATTTGGCATACCTCAGCCTTCCCTTCCCTTCTGACGAAGTTTCAGTGAACAGTAGCTGAATGGAAGAGCCAGCTGCATCATTCAGGTCCTGTGTCAGGTCTTTGCTGGATTCCCCCTCCCATTTCTTTAGATAAATAACTTTCATAGACTGTTCATCTATACAACACCAGGTTTTCAGCTTATAGCTCTTTGGGAATCACCTTGTTGGTGCAAAATTGCAATGTTTATAAAGAAATGAGGGGTGACTCAAGAGTTTTGGACAGTACTGTACCTTCATCGGTCCATGTGCCTGACATATTTTTTATTTAAAAAATCATAACATTTCAATTCCATGCATTCTTTGAGTAGACCACCTTTATTAACATAAACAAGGAACAGATATGTTGAAAAAGTTCTATTTTATAAAAATGGCATGTTGAGGTTTGAACAGTGTTGCAGGTGTTTTGTCGTGAAGAAAGCATTTATCGTGCTCATTACTATATTAAAAAAAATCACAGATTTTAATAATAATCAAAGTTTACAATTAAAATCTGCATTAATAAATGTGTTTGTGGTTCTAATTATTCTATAAATGGACTGCTTAAAATTGAAAGAGGAATCTTTTTAAAACAACACAAAGTGCATACATCGTATCAAAACAAATAAGTGAATAAAAAAGGAACAAAATCTTTTTGCCGATGCAGTTCAAAAACAGAAGTGAGTAAGTGGGTTTGCAAATGCAATAACAAGTGTGGATTTTAATTAGGCATTTTATAGGAGCCTCATTCCTGTTTGCACTTCCTCGCTGCTTTGTTGCATTTTCTGAGTCTTACCTTTCCCGTTTTTCCTTGTCGTCAATACTTTAAGGAACTCCATCAGTAATTCCTAAATTTATAGGTGTATACAATGTAAATGTAGGTGGAGCTGAGCAGCCTCTCAGAGCTACAGTGAGGTGCTTTTGATAACTGTAAAGGCTGAAGCATTCTCTTAAACAGGTTCCTGTATGAACACTGACATCAGTCTATAGACTGAGAGCTGCATGATGGCCAGCAGCACGTGGAGCTCCTTTTTTGAATACAAAACAAAAAGATACATGAATACAGAAAATAAGAGAATTGGCATTTTGCACAGACTTTTTCAGTTATCTGTCATCTGTTACATAATAGGGTAAGTGATTTATTACAAAGTATATTTCTGCATTGTACATGTTATTGCACAATGGACTGACTTTGTAAACAACTTACTCAAATTGTCAGTGTGAAACTTTTAGCAAATTTTTTGGAATAAATTAATAAGTACAAGTACAATTTTTGACTGTCTTTAATGGTATGTGCATGTTGTTCAAATGTCAAAATACACTGCACGCTTGCATGCTCTTTCACTTTTGGCTTTTTCCTGAAGTTAAGCACACTTGTGGCTTGTGGTTCAGTGCCTTGCTGTAGGCTAAACAGCTTAAAATTGTTGTCACCATTGTGTTGAACAAATGCTAGCAGCAGGACAGGAAAACGGTACATAAGCACATTGACCTCATTTCTTTCTTGAGATGACTTTTTTCTCCCCTCCCAACAAATAATTCAGCCAAAAACTGTATCCAGCAATCTGTAGTGGTCACTAGGGAAGAAAGCAATAAACTGTTCATAGACCACATAATAAATAAATAAATAATGAATTTATTGAAAGAATCTATGATGTTCATAAGCCTGCACAGAAGTTTTTTTTAATGTAATTATCTGCATGATTGTGAAAGCTTCTTTAAGTGTCTTATTTGCGTGCAACTGTAACACTAATATTACAGTACATTGGCTGAGTAGGCCTGAGAGCAGTATGTTAAAATGCATCAGAATAGATTAGGTTTATGAGGGGCAGTGATAAGACATATTTGTTAGTATTCCTTTGGCATTATCCAGCACAAAGCTCAGAGATGTCAGACAGGTCCTGTGATCACTACTCAGGGCCTCCTTCAGTGGCAGGAGGGGTTCTTGCATGCCTGGATTTAAAAGTTTGTTTTTGATTTTTAAGTGGAGGCCCTGATGCCACTTTCAGTCCTTACAATTGAGCACCCTGGTTTAGTCCACCACTACTCAGACTCGCCTTTACTGCATAGATGGAGAGGTGGAGAAGAGGGAAAGAAAGGAGATGGAGAGAAAGCAAAGAGGGAATTCAATTTATTTCAAAAATATTTTGAGAACAGCAAAAATATGCTTAAGAAAGGTTTAGCTAAGAGCAGCAGTTAAAGGCACTGAGCCAAAGACACTGTGAGAATGAGCACAGCTCAACACTATGAAACGCAGAACATCTCTCTCCAAATGATGTGGAACACGGTGATATAGGGGCTACTAAAAATTATTCCAAACAATCATTTGTACTGATAACAGCTTCAACTGAAAGCTTAAAAACTGTAACATCGGCATTCAACTTTATTGTACATTGAACAAGTGGTTCTCAACAGGTGTGCTGTGAGGTCAGCAGGGCACTTTGGGAAAGCCAATGCATTTGAGGCTGATGAAACAGCCTTTTAAAATGCCACAGTGACACAGTTATAGCAAAGCACTGTCAGGCAGCGCAACAACCTGATAAATATATGGTCTTATATAGGACACTGGACAAAATCATGTGGTATGAAATATTTCTTGTGACTGTCCTTGTGGCAGTGAAGCTGAATCAGTCTGTTAGAGAAGGTTATCTGCTGCCTGTCTACTAAGCGGTGCAGAGGGTGGTCAGGATTATCCATGATAGACAACAGTGATCTCCTGCCCACCACAGTTTGCAGCCAATCACAGAGCAAGCCTTCCTGATCACTTTATTCAATCTGTTGGTGTCACCAGTGCTCTGCACTTCTCCTGTTCCTCAGAGCTCTGGACTACGTGCCTGATGTTGTATACAGCAGTCGAATGGTCACGCAGATACTGGGTGGTTTACTAATACCTGAAAATTTTAGCAAGAGTTTACGTACATTCAGTAAATCTGAATGCTGCTTGATGATAGTGGTTGTGAGCTTTCAGTTGAAGCTGCTATCTGCTAAATAAAGTCTTTTATTCTGTCTATGGGAAAAACATAACTCACAGAATGGACTAAACCACTGTGGTCCTTTTTAGAGGTGAAAGTGGCATCATAGTCTCCACGATTTCTTGAAAATCAGTCATTCAATCAATTTATTCAGGCAATTTAGTAATGACGTTAATCAATTAGCAATAAAACAAAATGCAAACAAAAACAAATCTTTTCATTACAGGCCTGCAAGGGCCCTTCCTGCATTTGGGGCAAGATTAACGAGTCCCACTTATCCCCCCCACTTTGAAACTGCTGTTCAGAACAGTAAGTGAAATTTAGGTGATACAGCATTTATGATGCCATATTCTGTATTTCTGGGCCAAAATTACCCAGGACACCAATTTTTTTAAGCTAAGCATATTATTCATGTGGGAGATACTGTCTGTTGAAATATTAGAAAATTGAAAATCATCATTCACAAGGTCAAATATAGGGCACGGCACCCAATGTTTGGAGGGCCATATCTCAGAAACCCTTTGGAGCTGAGGCCTATAATTTTGCATGTGTTCATTATACACATAGTGGTACTTTCATGATAATTTTACTCAAATCTGAGATGGTGACCTGGGGACCCATTGGTTGAGTTCATATGGAATGCCCCTTTCCCTTTTATTGCATATGTAAGTGGTCACAAAAGACAGCTGAAAGAGGCTAAAGCACATTTAATATCTGAATAAGCACAAACTCCTTTAATTACATTTTATCTTTCCTTTGATTCAAAGGTGGGTTTTCGTAATCAAGAAAGGCTACCAGGAGATAGATGATGTCGTCCAGAGTTCTGTCATAACCAAAGTGAAGGGAGCTTCAGTGACCAACACCAGTGAATCTGGTGTGTTTGTGTGGGGACCTGAGGACTATGTCATCCCCTCACAAGTAAGAACGTAATATTTCGGACTGGGGAAAAGGCACGCATCTGCTATTTTAGTTTGTCATTATTGCCTTTTCATACAGGGTGAAGATGTTCTGTTAATTGCAACCAGCTTCTTAGAGACACCAAACCAGAAGCTGGGTTACTGTGCTGAGGTGAGAACATTTTGATTTCTCTCTAAATCACTGAATCTGCATATTAGACCAATATGGTGGTATTTATAACTTTAAGTATATAAAATTGTATCCAAAGAGGTGAGAGTAAAAAGGTTTGTTTTTATATATGATGAATGACAGCAGTGATGATCAGGCAGTTGCTTTGGTTTTAATTGCAGATCATATGACAGACTCTGGTCCAAAGAAACCTTTGGTATCTTACATAACAGCAAAATCTTACAGAATGTAATTCCTCTAAATTGCTGTGGATTTACCAGAAACAGAAATATTGCCTCGCCTACTGATTTCACTTTCTCTGATCTTTCACCTGCCACCAGTTTTTTTCCAGCATACACCACACCGCACAGACAATTTTGACACAATGAGTTTTGTTTGTTGCAAGTTTCCTCTTACAAGTGTAAACGATGTTCCTCTGCAAAATTAGTCCTTTAGACTCCACTGCATGTGAATAAGGTTTATTTTGAAGTGACTTCTTTCTTGTGGATTTCTTCTGCTGGATTTCCCTAAAGTATCAAAGACAAGGAAAAATAGAAAAGGTGAAACAAAAGAAAATGCAAAAATAGGAAAAGGAGAAGCAGCAAGGAAGTGCAAACAGGAAAGAGGCTCATATGAAATGGTTACATGAGATAAGTAACCCCCAAAGCTGCAGGATTTAGAAGAATACAATTTTTTTGGCCATTTGCAGCTTTATTTGATAGCGTGGAGAGAGACAGGGGAAAACCCGCAGTAAATGGCAACTACTGTAGGTTGGGACTCGAACCCACTCCATCTGCACCGCCACGCAGAATATGTGGTTGCCCACTCAACCGCTGAGCCACCCTTGCGCCCTGTTTTTTTTTATTTGTTAAGTCTGTAAAATCTAGCACAAGTCTGTGTGTGACTATAACAGAGTAAACTTAGAGGGTCACGGCAGTGCTTTGCTGTCTATGTTACATTTCAAATGTTATGAAGCATTAGAGGCTCATGCACACTGGACTGTGACAGAGAACTCTGGTCTAATTTGTGATTGGTCCATTATTTCTTTGGTGTATTAATGCTTCTTAAATCTTATGTGGCCCAAGGCACGTGGAGAGCACCAAGCTGGTGGAGTAGGTGCGCACAATTGCCCACCTTACCACCAATTCCCCACCAACCTGAACGACACCGTAACTGACACACACCACTTTCATGAAAGAATAAGCCATAGGCATGCATTCAGTTCACAATAAATGAAGTTTAATATACAAATACAGTTATAAATAAAAACTTCATTTATAAAGAAGCTAAATGCTAAAATAAATAAATAAAATAAAAATAAGGCTGTACCTCAATGAGCAGCCCAACCATTAAAACAGAGTATTCGCTGTGGGGAATTTATAAAACAAACAAACACAAAAACCCCAATGTTATCATGTCAAACATACGACACACTACACTGCAAAAAAGTTACCAAAATGCATGCTAAACATGTGTTATTCCCACCACCACTAAAGTCCACCGCAACACATGCAAAAGGGTTCACCACCAACTTCAGTCTGGAGGGCAGCGAAATCTCCTACAAATTGAACACACACCTAAAACTACTCTTCCACATAATCCTAAGACAGGAGCAGATTTCGCCATGGCCTACCTTAGTCGACAATGGAAACTATGCCTTACAAATCAGTCTCCAGGAAAGCGCTTATTTAGATTTTTTTCATATCAGAGTTGATTAAAGTTAGCCTTACTTACACTTACTATGTTTTTTGTGGTGGTGGTGGTGGTGGTGACGCTGGGGGATACTTGCTAAAAATGATTAGATATGATTAAAATGGTCCTTGAGCCTCTTCCCATTGTTTGTTCTCAGAGCCCCAAAGTGCATGATGCCTGGTGCCATGTTGATGAGGACTGTAAAGAGGGAAAGATGGTGGTGGCTGGTCATGGTAAGAAAAAGACATCCAGTCTTTAAGTCATTATTCTGGAACATCCATCCATCCATCCATCCATCCATTTTCTTCTGCTTATCCGGAGCCTGAGCTGCTGCCCCCAAGCCTCCCTCTCCACCAGCTCAACCGAGGCGACCCCAAGGCGTTACCAGGCCAGAAATATAGTCTCTCCAGCGTGTCCTAGGCCTGCCCTGAGGCCTTCTCCCATGCCTGGAAAACCTCACCCAAGAGGCACGCAGGAGGCATCCTAATCAGATGCCCGAACCACCTCAACTGGCTCCTTTTGATGTGGAGGAGCAGCGGCTCTATTTTGAGCCCTTCCCGAATAGCTGCACTCCTCACCCTAATTCTGAAACATCATCTGCTTTTCACATGTAATCAGCCGGATGACTTAAGTCTGTCTTTTCTTGCTCGCTGTCTAAAGGAGTCACGAGCGGCCGATGCTTAAGAAAGGATGAAAACTCCACTGGGTCCTGTGAAATCTTTGGCTGGTGTCCCATTGAAAGAGACTTCAAACAACAGTAGGGACATTTACTGATCCTACTTTCTCTGTCTTCATTTTTTTTTAACTGTTAGTGTGAACAAACATTCAGGCAAACCACATGCAGTTGTCATTTGTCAGTTCAGCACAATGGATTTGGCTCTAAAACTAAACTGTGGATGCTTTAAGATTGTTTTTCACATAACAAAAATACTTAAATCAAATCCTTGCTTGATGTGCAGGTAATTTATTACTATTATTTTAAGAACGAGGCAATGAGAGAATGTTCTTCTGTATTAGACCCTCTGCTGCAGAGCTCTTCTAGTCTCTGAAGACACACACATTAGTCTGCCTGTTGTTTTAGGTCATGCTCCAAAATGAATTTGGACTGAGGGTGTTCCAGATGGTGTTTCAGGAATGCTGAAAATCATAACAATAATTCCCATTAAATATTAGAATTCATTTTAAATAGCTTACTAGGCCCTGTAGTGGGTATCAGGCTGTGCTGTCATAGCTCTGCTGAGCCCTCTGACAGGCTTCAGTACCCTGACCTTACCTCTGAAGTCCAACACTGAGACACTCACTTGCATGACCCAGTCTTACAGCAGCTCACATTAAACTGCACTGGATGATAGACAAATCCATTGCCCACTCAGTAATCCAACCTCAACTCCTTTATATCTGCTACAGTAAAGTTTTGATTTCTCGACTTTAAATTTCCAGGTTTTTTTTCTTATCTATTTATTCACATTGTTATATTTACTTACATTTTTCCACAGAAGGCCTTTGCTAAGGAATGCTGAAAATTTCACCATCTACATCAAGAATTTCATCTATTTTTCAAAATTCTCATTTTCAAAGTGAGTCCTCTTTAACATTTGTTATAACATTTCCATGTACTTTTTGATAAACTAGAAATTGCTATGGACAGTAAGCACTTCACACCTATAAATATGTGTGTTTCTGAACTCTGAGGTCCAACATCCTTGAAACAACTGATACATCCTACCTGAAGAGATGCAGATATGATGAGAAGCATTATCCCTACTGCCCCATCTTTCGCCTGGGAGACATTACAAGAAGCACTGGATACGACTTCCAGGACATGGCCGCACTTGTAAGTATTACACTGTAGTTTGTCCAGATTTAGTTAATATGTAATTTTAAACCTTTCTGTTAAACACACACTAAGCATTTTATCCAATCCAGTTGTTATGATCTGTGAATCCACAACTTAAAGGATTTTTCTGTTCTTATTGTTTTAGCCATGACTTTTGCCTGTTATTCACGGGAGCAATTAAGAGACAACAGAAATGCCAACTGAACAAAGTTTCTCATGCTTCCTAATAAAAAAACAGATGCTTTGCTGTGCTGGAATTATGCTCACAGCCACTTCATTAGGTACATCATTTCAACAGGCTGCTGGCACGAATATCTAATCAGCTAGAAAAGAAGACCTGCTGGAGTTCAAACCGAGACATCATCGATGTACCGCCAACAAATCTGCAGCACATGTGTGATGCTATCATGTCAATATGGACCAAAATGTTTCCATCACCTTGCTGAATCTATGCCACAAACTGAGAGCTGAGGCAGTTCTGAATGCAAAGAGGAGTCTGATCTGGTACTGGCAATTTGTAACTATTGAAGTGGCTGGTGAGGGTACAAAGAAAAACACAAATTTTATTGGTTTATAATGCAGGGTTTTTGAACTACACAGATTTGCTCAACAGTGAGTGCTATGTGTAGTTGTGTGTGAACAAAGGCAAAACATCACCAGTGGGATGCATGCAAGCACTAAAATTTAAATAAATAAAAATGAAAGTTTAGAATAATCATATGGTCACATTTTGACTGGCTTTTTAGGGTGGTGCAATTAGCATAGCGATACATTGGGACTGTGACCTTGACAAAGCTACCTCTCACTGCAAGCCAGAGTACCAGTTCACTCGCCTGGATTTCGCTGTCTCCAACAAAAGCATCGCTGCAGGGTTTAACTTCAGGTGAGGCTCACTGTAGATCTTTGTTAGCATATTAGCACAGACATATTACCATATTTATTTGCAACAGGTGGACACAATAAAGGAGCGAGGTGACCGAAAATCTTTAACCATTAAAAACTAACTAAAGGTTCATTTTTGTTTATATTCTGCTCTTTTTCTCCATCAGACGTGCAAGATATTTTAAAAATGCTGCTGGTGAAAGCTATCGATCTCTGTATAAAATCTATGGCATCCAATTTCATGTCCTGGTATATGGGAAGGTACGGAAAATGCATAAGAGAGAGTGAATGCATAAAACTGTGCTGAAGCATTATGATTAGACATGATTTAAGTAATAAATGCATTACGTATAATATCAAAGCTAAAATACCATTATAGGAGAAACTTTTGTGCATTCTCACTTCTTGATCTGTATATATTGTCTGTGTTTTTCTCTTGTTCTTCGTTGTGTCGTCTGCAGCTCCCCGCCTGGTGTGTGTGCTCTCCTTGCTGTCTGTCGCTTTATTTAAGTAATATTACTAGTTTGTGCTGCTGGCCCTGTCCAGCTCTGTTAGTCCTGTATGTTCTGCAATAACTGACATAAAATCCAATTCAATCACACATCTTTTGTATTTCTACTCTCCTCCATAGGCTGGAAAGTTCAGCATTGTCCCCACAGTCATCAATGTTGGTTCAGGACTGGCTTTGCTGGGAGCTGTGAGTACATTTAATAATAAATAAAACATGTTATTCAAAGAAGTGCACAGGTTTGTTTTTTTTCTAATCATTATTGTTTTTACATGTTTCACCAGACATGAGAACTAAATAAAATTCTGTTCAACAGGCAATAGTCCTCTGTGACATTATCCTTCTCTACTTCACAAAGAATAAGAAGTATTACAGACAGCAGAAATATAAATCAATAAGGTAAGAAAAAGAGTCCCGATGCAGAGATTTCTTTTTTCCATATACAGTAGAAAGGACCACACTATACAGCTATAGAGAAGAATAAGCATGGATAACTCCACTGTTTTGTCAGGCCAGTATAAGCCTAGCCTCCCAAACTGAGGAAGGTTGGATATTGGTTCCTAATCAGCAAAGATAGCTGGATCAAGGAAAAAGGCTTTTTAAGTAGTGGTTTAATTACAGCTGCCTTGAAATCCTGTGGTATGGGTCCTGTTGATAGAAATAAATTCACCTTTCTTTTTAAAAAGTTTTGAAGCATTTATTTATGGCAAGCTTTCCCTCCACCACTATATAATCCATTATTGTAAAATAATTTTTTTTTTTTTAAGAAATGGTTAAACAAAAGAGGGGTTTCAGGGAATACAGTTAAATGTTCAGTATCTATGCCACATGTCAGGACAAGATCCAGAGTGCGATTAAAATGAGCTTGCTCATTAACTTTTAGGCTAAGAGTCAGGTTTTTAAATTAATTCAAAACTCTGTCTAGATCTTTGGTTTAATGCTATGCTAGAGTGAAAGACTGCTGCCATTCACCCTCCTCAGTCTGTGCTTTGAGGATTCTGACTGTTAACATAACTCAAGGGTGTTTAAATTAACTTATTCTTCCTGCTGCAACCAGGTTTCTGTTAAGCAAACTAGATCAACGCTTTGATCATTTACTAAATCATACTAACAGGAACTTGGGAGAAGAGAAAAGAGTGACTGAAACGCATGTTCAAGGTGGTGCGAAGAAGAGACAGGAAACCACACAAAAAGGTTTGACTGCTTGACTTTCAGTGTTAAATACTGGATACATCAAATATGAAATGAGCGCTGAGTGTCAACTTCCAACACATGACCTTTGTTTTTCATATGTGATTGTGAGCTACAGTTAAAATGAAGATTTTGATAAGAAACATGATGTTTTGTTATTTGTATTATACTTTTTTTTAATACATTTTCTTGATGTAATCTCTTGTACTGCTTAAGTGTGCCCCCGCCCCCCACACACACACAGTGAAGACATAAGTTGATGAAGATTCTGATAATTAAAAAAAACAACATGTGTTGCTTTTATTACACCTTTTTTGTTACTTTCTTGAAGTGAGTTTCTGTGCATACAAGCAGACACAGTGAAGACATGAGTTGACTTGACAGTTGAGCAGCTCTTGTTTAGTGATTGTGTAAATATTGCAACATGGTGGCAAAATGTTGAAAGGAAATCCTGACAGTGTGCAGCTCAGCTACATACAAAGTGACTAGCACTAAGTTTGAAGAGACAAGATAATTTGATTCCGTTTACAGATAACTCACAAACCACATCCTGCATTACCTCACAAATATGTTTGCTTTTTTCATCATTTTTAAGTTTATGAAACAAATACATGAAGTTGTTTATTCTTTAATGTACATGAAAAAATAAAATGACTTTACTCTGAATTTTCTGTTACCTTTAATCTTTAAAACTTTGTGGACTTAATGTGAATTATGTACATGTAATTACAGCTACTAAAACTCCTCATGTCATTGTTCCATCCTTTGTGAATGTTTTTTTGTTACTGCATATCATATTCAGGTTTTTTTTTTTGTTTTTTTTTTTGTAATAGTGTACCGACTTTATTAATAAATTTTATGTACTGTCATGTACTGTCTCATTATCTCGGGGTAAAATTAAATAAAACAAACATATGATAAAGTGCTTTATAGTCGTGGCATACTTCTACTACTAATAAAGGGTTCCAAAATGAACTCCTGAACAACAAAGTGGATCCTTCAAGAACCTTTCTGAAGATTCCAAAATATTAAATACTTTGGTAATGTTTAAAGCACGGCTGGCACATTGAGGAGCTGAACACAAACACACTATAAAGATTTTTGGTCACAAACTAAAACTGACAATTTTCCAGTTCTCACTCATTTCTCTGGTTAGTTTGATGGGAAAACACACTATGTTTGCACTTCCCCATTGCTGACTACAGATGTCACTGTAGTACAACTTGTCATCTTCAGAAAAGCCACCTCTATGAGTGCATGTCCAGCATTTCTTAATAGAATGGTAGAACAGCTCATTGTAATCGCAAAGTTGTTTCGATGCCAATGACTTTTTTTTTCCAGTAGTGGTTCAATGATAAATTTCTTGGTTACCCAACTTTTTTTTTTAAATCAAGATGTTCACATTTATGGGACTATGGGATCCTTGTTTCTCTAAATCAGTTTTCATGTCTTTGATGCCGTTTTCTCATGTTTCATGTTTTTAGGGAAAAGAGCAATTGTTGCTGTTGCACAACTGAAAAAAAAAGATCTCTGACAGCAGAAGACAAAAAAGGATGTATCTAAAAAAAAAAAAAAGTGGAATAGCTAGATGCTATGACAGAAGACACCAAAAATAAACCCTAGGGGGCAGCACAGCAATCATTAATACATTAATTCAGTTGTGTGACAATGTGATGCACACCATAATTTATAATAAAAAGTTATATTAGGTTTTTCAGCATGACATAAATCTACCTTCATACTGGACTAGATTTATTGACGATATTTGCTGGAACATTTTGTTGTTACTTTTAATGCTTTGTACTTAATTTCAGGCAAGTAAGTCAATAAATACAGAATTAGAGGTCAAAGATGTCATCATGATATTTTGGGCCAGATTTTAGAAACCCTCCTTTGGCATTAAAATACTAATGTCAGGGTTTCCTGAAGAGGCACAGTGTCAGTTTTGACACTGTAGCCACACATAAAATTAGCCTGAAGATGAATATGGAAAAATGCCCCCAGGTAAAAACATTTTTCAATCAGTCTTACCTCAAAGCTGCACCCATTCACAAAAACATGGCTGATGGCCGATTGAGCTGGATTACTGTGAACTGGAAGGGTTTTTTTTTGCTGTAATGAACATTTTATTAATTTTGTGCACTAAAGCCAAATAATAGCTCTTCATGCTGATAGTCTTTTAAAATATCTGTGTGTGTTATTAACTGTCAGCTCCACTGTATACTAAGCAACAGAGCTAAAAAATGAAATACCACATAATGCCAAAAACTGCACTTTGTCAAAAGGCCACTTGAGGGTGACTCCAAAAGGCTCCACTCTTGTGCACTGTGCATAAAGCATGGCTGTAGGTGCCATGATATCATCTGTTAGTTTAATTTGAAGCCTTAAAGCTAGCTTGCTAGGGCGCAATCATCAAGAATCATCCAATCGGCATTCTGGAGATACCCAGGGGCTCATGTACAGTTTGGGACCCAGCCAAGAATTATCCATCCATTCATTTTCTTCTGCCTCTTCTTTTTTTTTTTTTTTTTGAGGTTAAAATGAATTTATTCTTTTTTTTTTTTTAAAGCCTGTCATATCCGGCAGATCTTGCAAACAGAACAGTGATCTGAATGCATTGTTATGCCAAACATATTTACTATTTCAAGATGAGCTTTATAGGTTCTCTATAGGCTCCTCTTGTTAGTGTGTCTCCTTTATTTTATTTGTGTTATTTTTAACATATTGTGACACTGAGTTCAATTTAACATCTACGAAACCAGACCTGACAGGCTTAGGAAAGGAAAAGAAAAGGGGAGAAAGAAAGAGGGGAAAAGAGAGAGAGAAAAAAAACAAAGCACCAGTGAGTAAACCAAATAACTCATCACTTTATAAAACATAAAAGATGCTGTCAAAATTTGCAAAATTAAGATTGTGTGGGCAAAACAAAAAAAAAAGAAAAAGAAAAAAGACCCCCCCACGCCAAAGAAGCCAACGCAGCCCCGCGCCACAACCCCCAGGGGAGCAGCCTCCCACGACAGCAACATCCAGCCCCACCCAGGAACCCCGCAGGCACCCACACCCCTTCTGCCTCTTCAATTCAGGGTTGTGGGGGGCTGGACCCTACCCTATCTGCCATAGGTGAGAGGTAGGGTACACCCTGGACACCCTAGTCGCAGCTAACACAGCGAGACAGACACTCATTTGCACCTATGGGCAATTTAAAAATCAGCAGTTAACCTAGGCCCAGTAACTGCATATCTTTGGTTTGTGGGAGGAAGCTGGAGTGCCCACACAGACACAGACAGAACATGCAAAAACCACACAGAAATGGTCAGATGGTAGATTAGAACCCATGACCTTCAGTGCTAACCATTGCACCACCATGCTTCCCATACCAAGAATTTTATTCTCTTAAATGTAAAATAGATATTATCAAAACATATATTTTATCATAGCAAAATGATATAATTGGTAGAATATAGTAGTCTGTACTTTACCTAACCCTTTCTCTCTTACTGTACTGAGGCTAATAGCTTCTCCCACAGTTAGTTTCTAGTAGATGCAATACTTCCAGAACAGGCATAACGGAGGAAAATAGAAAAATAAAATAGGGATGCCTAACTTTTATGGAAATTGCCCCCCCCCCAACCAGTTCAGGATGAAAACATTGTAGTTAACTTTAAAGTTGCTAAGACAGTCAGTAAGAAGATATGAAAGCTAATCCAGAAGGTAGCTGCAGCAGCTCACAGTCCCAGTGAATTTATGACCTGAAACTTTGGGTGGAGCCAAACAGACTGTGGTACTGGCAAGAGGCGCTGAAATGAGGAAAAGGAGGAGGAGACTGTCAGGAAGACAGAGAGAAAATGAGAAAAGAAAATGATAATAACAGATGTGTGTGTGTGTGTGTGTGTGTGTGTGTGTGTGGCGCACACAGGTATCTACATTAAACATTACTGCCCTTGTAAAAAAAACATGAAAGAGCTCTGTCTTCTTCATTTTTCATTTATTCTTTTAGTAAAGTTGTATTGTGATGTTACAGTGCTCTCCATTTCAAACTATTATAGGTATGTACACATTCATGTACAAAGTATGATCACTGGAGAAAGAGAAAAAACCTGATCGTCAAAACATCAAAACTGCTGCTGCTGCTACTTCTTCTTCCAATTTTATTCCACCATCAACTAATTAATGATTAGGGAATAGCTTGTATGCGCATTTGCCGGCGTTGACCAATGAACTTGAGTTGAAACTCAACTGTAGCATAGAATAATGAAAATAAAAGAACCAGGAAAAATAAACGACCCCCTGAAAACACTGATGTGACTAGAGGGGCAGGTTTTTATTCACTATTACCTGAAATGAGTCACGGAGCTCCTAAACTATGTAGGAAAGTCTTGGCACAAATCAAGCCAGAAAGCCAGGGTCCCTCAAAAGTACGGGGAAGTCTTATTGCAACCACAGCTTTTTTCCTGTGTGTGGTGGCCTTGAGATAAAACACTCCACAAAAAGCAAATAAAATCTTTAGAAATGACCCAAAAATAGTCATCCAATAACTGAATGCACTGCAGAGTAACCCTGAACACAGGTGGCTGAGGAAAGAAGGACACACCTGGAAAGGTGTTACCTTGTTGTGGGAGAAGAATTCTGAAATAAAAGTAGATAAATCAGAGCTAATTTCAGATCTGATCAGAGAAATCCAAAGGTAATATCATAATTCATACAAGCGGGTTAAACTAGTCTTTAGGAGATTTTTCTTGCTCACTGCAAAACAACGCCTTGTTGATCAGTTAGTGAAATTCCTTTGCTTTCACCCTCTTCAAAACAAAAGAGTTGAAAGAAAAACAGTACGAAGACAGTTTGTCCAGAATCAGCGCAATACTGCAGAACCATCCGGAAAGGTATTTGTTTGCTTACCTGCTTTTGCTTTACTTTGCTCTTATGTTAATGATCTAATACATGTGCTCATATATCTTGGAAAATCATAATATTCCAAGAAGTGTGGGATGGTTTAGTAATTGTATTTGTTTAATTTTGTTCTTAAGGTGACCAAATCTCTCGATCCTGTGAGGACTTCTGCGCTCAGGACTATTTCACAACCTGTTGCAGCGAGGATCTGTGCTAGGCCTGAAGTGCCCTCCTATTCACTTTCACTTTCTGTTGAATCAAACAATTAAAAAAAGAATGAAATGTAATGAATGCAGCATGATTTGTTCTTTCATCCAAACCGAATCTATCAAAATCACACACATTTGATTTGAGTTTGACACACTTTATTCTCATACCAGCTGTCTTAAACTGCACACATCATTATCACAGTCATGAATTTTCTTGTATTTTTGTTTTTCTTAATGAATAGATGGGGGAAGCAGGGCAAACACACCCACACCCTCTTAATCCCTTCCCGAGTGACTTAGTGGGTCACAGCAACAGTCTAGTGCTATGTGGGTCACTGTCTGTCACTGCTGTAATAAAAATTTGACTTTTTTTTTCAAACTGCTAAAAAGAAATAAAGATTCAAAGTTGTTCTAATCAATTGGTTTCAGTTGTCTTTTGTTACAAGAAATTAATGTTTCTGTTTGAGACTTTTAAAGGTTCGCGCAGTCTCACACAGTCACAACCCCCCATGTGGTGACTGCATTTCTCCTTTGCTGCTTTCATCAGGGCGAGGTGAAACTGAGACGATAACCACTGACTTTAAAATGAACAATCCTTTTTATGGTTTGTTGTGAGGTCCATAATGGCCCCCGCATGATTCGATCGTCAAACGGGAAGTGTCATTTAGAACATTTCATCTGTTTTTGTTGTTGTTGTTGTTGTTTTGTCAAGCGCACAAACACAATTCACCTGTGAGTTGTCATTCGTGCCCGTGGCTGGCGTGGGTCCCTTACCTGGCAGCCTGGCAGCATTCACTCATGCTACCTTGTTTTCAGAAATGTCACACCCTGCTACTGTCAAAAACCCACAGTATGTGGCATCCTGGACTTGTTCTCAGAAACAATGCGTGCGGTGCGTGCTTCATCGAAATAGAACAAAAATGAATGCAGACTAAACGGTCATTTTTAAAGAGACTCTTTAAATCATATGAGGTCGACTGAAGCCACCCAGGAAGTGATCATGCGCTTCATTTAGGACTTGCACCACATTCAAAACCATTATTATGCTTATCTTGTTATGCAAAGGCAAAACCACCACAAGACTACAGTGAACTGAGTAATCGAAATGATCTGGAAAGAAACAAAACACATTTCAGCTTCACATCATTTCCCTTAAAGCATTTTTTTTTCATGTCTGTAAAAATATAGGTCATACTTTTTTAATCTCTCCAGCTGTTTCTTCTCTGCATTATAGGAGCTCAGACGCTATGATTTGTGGATTAAAAGAGCACTACCTTCACACATCATGTGTTGCAAGTTAGTGCACTTTGAACCACTCCAAAGGGTTGATTGCACGATGACTAACAATGAGTCTCCAGGTAAAAAAAAAAAAAAAAAAAAAGCAAAATATAATAATATTTTTCAATTCATGCAGACCACAATATGTGAAAAGTTTCCAACATTTATTCTGATTTGTCAGAAAGCCAGTAGCTGTACACATTTAGCAGCAGGGGAAAAAATACTTGCCCACATCTGCTGCCCACACAGGAAGGAGCTGTGACTGAGCACGTGAGAAATAGTGTGCCCCACACTCAGTGCGGTGTTTGTTTTAATGTCTAAAAATCTGCTTGATGGCATGGTTGTCACAGAATATTTTTGCAAGTGAATTTTCCCCCACACATTATATTCCCTCTCGCTGCATCGTCTTTAAATGCTTAACAAAGTGCAGCTTTTCAGTGTTTCAGTTTCCTGTTTTTCTAATGCTACATTTAACCTGTGCTTCACTACATCTATTATCAGTGCTTACCTTGCAAGTTCAGATTGTGCATAGAGCACATATAACATGTATTGAATTAAATAATCACCCAATAATTGTGTAAAATAAAGTGCATCTTTAAAGTGCATCAACAACATCAAATGCGACAGTAAAAGAACCCACAGTGACACCAGTGTTACAGTTTTGCATGTCAAGGAAATTTCCTTGAATAAGTTTGTAGTTTAAAAGAGTTTTGAAATTCTGTATAGGTTTTCCTCGAAAGAGAAATGTGTGTGGGCTCTTAATTGAAGCGGAGCTTGCATGCACTTGGAGCACATTTAGTTGTCAGTTTATGCACTGTAACATACTGCAAGCGATATTTTGATGTATTGAACTGTTGATGTGAATAATCTGTTTATACCTCTGTTTAATTTGACTAGTGCAAACATGCATCTGTTTAAATAGCCAAAACATTTGGGATCCTCTTTTGTATTAGTGCAAACTGATGTGTTAAATCAACAACACAGCTTTAGATATAAACCTACATTAAATCCCCAGTGATGTAAGGATGAACACATGCTAACACTTGAAACTATGGATGTTGAGAGAAAGTGCACACACGCCAGTGTTTACCTTAGATGTGTTTTAGCAGCTGGAATTGATGCTTTTTTGTTTTTGGCACTGGATGCTCACATGCTCAGTTGCAGTTTGTCTTTTTGTTTTATTAACTTCAGAATTTCTTGATGTATTTATGAAAAAAAATGTTCTTAAAGATTATGCACCAGCAGCTCCAGCTGTTTATTCTTGTACCCCTTTAATCAGCTCAATGTGTCAAGATTTAACCCATGACCTTTAGGATCAGTCCGGTCCATACATTGTGCACAGTTAGATTAAAGTGAATATAAGAAAAAAAAATCCTGTTCTAATTAAGAGCATGAAAATTATGCTTACACATTGCTTATACATTAGTACCAGCAATCTTATAGACTAATGTCTACACTAATGTGTAGTTTTATCTTTAACCAGTTTTTCTGATAATAATTCATTAGTTTTAATTAAGTCCTTTGCCTCATAGGTCGCCTTTAATGAGGGAAATTTGCCTGTAAATATTTGTTCTGGTATGTTTACTTAAGTTAGTTTCAGAATAAATAAACAACAAGGCTATTCACTTCTTCCCAACGTTTAAAAAAAAAATCAAAACAAAGACTCAGTCTGCTGATCCACCAATGGTGGGCTTGTTGTCAAGAGTGAGTCCTGTTTTAGCTGCTAGAGCAATGGTGGGCCATCTATTGGATTAGTGGAGGGATTTCACTATGGTATTAATCTGAGAAGACAGCAGGCGACCGAGGTTGGCCTCAAACTGAGCTGTTGTGTCTCTCAGCCTCTGGCTGTCACTCGGCTTGCTGTTTGTCCTCCATCTGACGCACCGAACCAAGCAGGAGACCTCTCCGCCAACATGAACCTTTTCTGCTTTTCCTTGGTAAGAGATACTCTTTTATTTTCTTTACGCAACAGTCTGTGTATGACTCACAAGGTAAAAGAGAAACCTGAGTTGCGGTTTGCCTTGAAATAAATAAAACATGATACTAAAGCACGGCACTAATCTAATGGAAATGCCTGCTGCTACGGTTTGTTGGCAGGTAGTCAGGTCAACGCTGTAGATAGTTTAAGCAATAGACATGTCCTCCTGACACCAAGTTTGTCTTCATCTCTTCTTTTGTCTCAAAACCCGTAACCTTTAATGTTAGAAGACTAAAACTCTTTTTGAGCTTTAGCTCATTTGTCTACAATACATGTAGAACATTATAGTTCTGTTTTTACACTATGTATTTCGAAGCTCCAGTCAATGTATTGATTGTAGAATATTGTTACACCCGCACGTGTTAGAATACGATAAAAAGTGTTGGTTAACAAAGCCGCAAGAGATGAGATAACAGGCAGGAACACAAACATGTGCACAACATACACATGGGTACCTCAGATGCTCCTGCAGCTGTCATGCTGCACGTGGGGCATATGGGTTGGAAACTCTCTTTGCACAGATGTTGGGGATGATCAGCATGATTCATTATTGCCTAGAGTCTCTGACGGAAGTAGCACCTATTATCCACTCTGCTCAAATCAAGCAAGTTTGGCAAGTTCTTGTGCAGCCTCACCGAACAGGGCAGGAATCTAGAAAAGCAAACACAACAAAACAGCAGCATGTCAAAACAGACACCTGTTCTCCTGCAGCTCTCCCCATCTATTCAAATCCCTTCCTACTACATGAGCATGAGCAAATAAATGCACTTCATTCACTTCATTTGGAAGCTTGCACACCACATCTTACATTCTGTATGTTAAGTACTTTGTAAAGACCTGTTATTGGCCTGCAGCCATGGAACTGAGCTTCTAATGCATGAAAACAGAGCTCAGAGGAGATGAAGGATTGTAGTTCTCTCTCAGAATATCCTATTATGGAATATTTAGTTTAATTATTTTCTCCGGGTGCTGATTGTTGTGGAAGTGACTGTAAATGGGAGCGTGTCATTAAACTCATTTAACAAATGAGGTTTGGTTTCACCAGTGATGATTGAGTAAAAAACAAGGCGAACGCAGTACTCTGAACCTTGTGTCATCCTGTGCACCTCAGACGTCACTGTACAGTCAAGATGAGCTGATGAGAAATTGGTTATGCATTCCTAGAAGGAATCCCAACGAGCCAAGCAAAATTTAATCCACGCTGAAATCAGTTCTGAGGACATTCAATCCTTCACTCATCCGTGGTTGACAAGCAAATTTAAAGGAGCTTTGGAGCAGCATTAGTGACATTTCCCTGCACTATATCAAATCCTCACAACTAGAATTTTCAGATTTTGCAGTGAAATGCAGATTTATGTTCTGGAAATATGATGGAAACCAATGGATTTTTATAAATCATCCAACTGCCGAATTTCAACCCTCTAACACCTGTGTGTCGTTCTTTCTGTCCACTTGGCATCAGGAAGGATCTATGGACAGCCTATATGAGGCGGTGCAGAGCTCCAGCGATGGCCCCCCACAGCCCATCCCCAGCCGATCGTCCAGCCGATCGTGCAGCCGCTCCTGCAGCCCGGCTGTCCTGCTGAATGACAGCACAAAGTGGCGAGGCTCTGGAAGATCTATATCCATGGTGTGTGGGACTCGTACTGTGTCATGAAAATATCGTTCACTGTGCAAACAGATGCAAGTTGTACAACTTGTGAATGGTGCAGGCATGTGAACGATCATGACCAGATTGCATGGGGTCATTTCGCTGAGGAGCCGGGACTTGTAACCAGATTGAACCTAAAAAAAATAAAGCTGATTATGAAATGATGAGCAGAGCCAGTTGACAGCTGCATCTGAGGCATAGCCAAATGTTCACTTCAGGCTTGCTGTGTAAATTCAGTGTTCCTCTTGTCCCATGAATCTCTAAATGAATCAGCCGCAGGGTTTTTTGGAACGTGGTATAACGTTGCTTGTTTAATACCGACTGTTAAGCCTTAAATGCTTTGTTTTCCTTCAGGAGATGCCTCAGACACAGAGAACCAACTCAAACAAGAAGAAAAGAAGGTGAGCTGATGAAGAAATTACCCAAGCACTGTCCTATATGCACCACATTAAATTGCTTTAAGCCCTCAGCTAAATCAGTTGTATGTCTGTTCCCATGTTATGTATGTCACTCTGCTTCGGACAGACAAGAAAATTTTATTAAAAACATCAAGTAATCCTGGAAGGAATTAAGGCTTATACTATTCTAGTGCATACTGTGGCCTTATTTCTTTTTCTTTTGTTGGTTGAGCGTGCAGAAAGCAAAAAGCTGTACTGCGAGTGAAAGAGCTTTCCCATGGAGTAATAATATGGCTTGAAAGGCTCCCTGTTTATTTTCCATGGCTGGTTAATGCTGTAAATCCTTCCTGTGGCAGAGCAGAATAAATTAGAATGCTGCTCTTTAAGAAGAGGGATTGACAGCTCATAAGACACAATAGGACCATATATATATATATATATATATATATATATATATATATATATATATATATATATATATATATATATATATATATATATATATATATATATATATATATATATATATATATATATATATACAGCTGTATTGGCAGAGAACTGTATTTTGAGAAGTAGTACCCTACAGACTGTTGGGCCAGCAGAAGGCAGATTATGGCTTTGGGCTAGCTGGAGTAAGCGGATTCAAGGTCAACACCTTTTACTCCCTTGGCTTTTCTTTGGACAACACACAACTTTGTTGTCACTCTGGTGCATTGAAAGATTTAACACAGTGGGCATCTGCACAGCATGAGTCTGCAGTCTTGTGGTGATGTTTTAAACCTCATGTTTTGTGTTGTATGTGCTCTGTAGTTGCCGGGGACTTTACTATACTTTGTGTTATATAGAAATCTGTTTATTTTCTATGATTATAATATTTCTTTATTTTACTTTTAGAACACATGTATCCAAATCTGCATCAGATAATGAAACGCTTGGTGAGTACAATAATTTAATTTGATGCATTTTATTGCTGAGATTTGACTGATTTTAGTCTCAGGGTGATGTTTCTCAGTGGCTTCTATTAACCCAAACTTTTCCCTTTAAAATCCCCAATGTTTGTCTCTCTCCACGGCAGATAACCCTGGTTGTAATACTACAGTTTGGCAGCCGGCCAGGAGCCAAGAAGATTTAGCTCACATCACCAACAATCACAATGAAGGTAAATAGGAAATAAAGAGGCTAAGCTCATCTAAAGTTTATGCCAGCACTCATCTGGAGTCCCAGCAGGACACTCAAAGGCAGGGCCTGGATTTCAAACCCCGATTCAGCACCAAAACTGCACTCCAAGCTATTGCCTAGACAATCACACAGACCAGTAGTGATGTTGAAAACACAAGTGAACAAACCTTTGTGACTGCTGAGGCTCTTATGAAGAAGAATGCAAAGTTTAATTTGATTTTAAGAGTTGTTAATCGATGAAGCAAATTACTTCAAAGTCCTGAGGTGAACACACTGTGTTGTTTGCAGAGATGCGGAAGACTAAACACAGGACAGAAACCAGAGGTGGGAAAGGACCTCATCATTCTGGCACCAAGAAAAAGGAGAAGCAGACCTCGAGCCAGGTTAGGAGAAGGTTTCACCTTTAGACTGTTTCACTCAAAACCCTCACAGCAGACACGTTTCTAGTTTCACTACTGCAGTGTACTGCCATTTCTGTGGGTGCCACAGAAATAACCCAGCGGTGTTAGTTTGGTTTTGGGTTTTGAACCCGTTGTGCAACTTCATTTGTGCTTCTGCATGAACTGCAGCTGGTTTCAAAACCTACTCAGGCATTTATTGGTCATCAAAGACTGCTAAATCTGTGCCATGCCATCATGTTTAAGCACCTTTAACACAGCATAGTGGACCAGTTAACAGGAATCCCAAGCAGCTATCTGATGTGACTTCCTGAGAGCTACTGCTGGCCCAAATGACACAATGTTTCAGTGCAAATGCTGACTGGGTTTTAACGGTGCAGATGGTCCTAAGGGGGGTGCAACTCTCTGTGTAATCTGTGGACCACAAGGCAGAGAGTGATGTGAAAACAAGAAGAGGACTGTGTGTGTGTGTGTGTGTGTGTGTGTGTGTGTGTGTGTGTGTGTGTGTGTGTGTGTGTGTGTGTGTGTGTGTGTGTGTGTGTGTGCGCGCGCCTCATGCCTGGTCCCTGCCAGTTGCCATCACAATAATATGCAAACAAAGCCCAGTTTGCCCGGACTGGTTCAGTGGCAGCTTTTTCTCCCTCAAAAGACATGATCACTTCATACATATCTCATATATAATGTTTACCAATCTTCCAATCTTGTTACCCTTTGCTAATTGAATCCCATTACTGTTTATGGTAATGGGATTTCCCTCACCCATTCAACTCTGCCTGTTTGCAGTAGTCCCCTCTAACTGAGCAGGTGCCCTCCCTTTCTGTTTCTTCTGAGATCTAAATTGGACATCACTGGACTGGCAGAAGGAATCAAAACTTACCCCCCCCTTTTTTACAATCAAAGCAAAACTTTGCTTTTCATTGCTCTCAGCAACCCTGTAAAACACTTGCTGCCATGCCATAGAAGGTCGCACACCACTTTGTTTCCCAGCTCTCAATGTGAAGGGGTGTGGGGTATTAGAAATTTGGGAATGCAAGTGTTTAAATGACATGTGTGTGTGTGTTTGCCTTTTTAGGGTACTCATGCCAGTGGAGTGGCGACAGAGTCCAAACCTGCTGTCAGGAGAAACCCGAAAAACAGCAAGAAAGCAGGCGGGAAAAGCGGGAAAGAAGGGACAAAGAAAACTCACAGTTCCAGAGGTAAGACAGCTTTCAGCAGCATTAACCACTGTTAAGACATTCTTAAATAGATAATTAAATACACTTACCAGCTACTCTTGACTGCTTCGTTATTCACAAAGGGTTGCCACAGGAGGTAGCTCCACATGTTCAGATTTTCTTTTGTGTAAACCACCACACTAAGCAGCAAGCTCTGTACTTTTAACACATGATAAATCATGTCTATTAATGATTTGTAATGTTAAAATTGTTTAATGTATTTGCATCATATTTGCTGACAAGATGATAATTACATTCTGATGGTGATGTGACAACAGAATATTCCATGTCTCTGTAAACTATAACCAAAGGTTTTTTTGGTTTGGTAGTAGCAGTTTCATTATTGCTACTTCCTGCTGTTCAGTCAGAGTCACTGGCATCTCACAGATACACACAAGGTTTCGTGGAGTCCTGCCACCGCGTCGCCACTGTGCACTGTGATGTGTTGCAGCAAGAGCAACGCTCGCTCCTAACTCATCGTGCTTTAAACCAAACCACTTTTTTGTCCTGAACCTAACTAAACAACTAGCTAATAAAACCCAGATTTTCATTATTTACTCCACCGTGCATCCCTACATGTCTACGTTTTAAAAAAAGATCAGAAACATTGCTTCATATAGCAATACAAATAATGCTCATATGTGGTTTTTAAAGTTAGTATCCTCAGTCATGATGTATTCCCAGTAAGCTATTGTCACTGTGTCCTGCCTGACCTTTCTAGCATTTTTATGACTCAATTATGACTCAGAAAGATTGAGGCACACAATGGCAGAACAGCTGCAGATATGTGGCAACCCCAGTTTGTGGCTTTTTCCGCCTGTAAAGTGATATAGTTTGAATTATACTTCTGCTTTTAAGAGTTGCGGCACCTTCAGTGTGCGTGTCTGCGGTGTTGGGTTCAGGCTGTAATGGTTACAAAAGCCAAGGAGATACTACGCATACTCTGACCTAACTGTTTGGCTATCTTTACATTTCCTCCTCTTGTCTTTTCATCTTCAAAATGAGCCGACTCATTTGGCTAAGACATTTCCAGTTTGTACATCTGAAGAGTTAAACAGCAGTTGCATGTTAAATTGCATTTACAGAAAACAAAAGTGACGCCTGAGTCTGAGTCCAGTTTCGGAATGGCGATCACTGTTTGTGCAGTCAAATGTCATTTTTCAGTCACGTTCCTTCTGTCCCCTCTAACAGTGTGCCCCCCACCCAGCACGATGAGCCCAGAGGTGGGTCACCACTTTCCAGAAGTGCCATACAGGTCAGACAGGAGGCCCTACCCAGGCAAATTCTCCACCCTCCCCTCTCAGGAGAACGCAACCCCGGGCCGATGCACTGACATGGCCAGCCTTCCTGGGGAGCGACCCCCACCCACCACCAACGCTGGAGTAACCCAGCTGACAGCAGCCTCGCCTGGGGGACCGTTCAGCACACCTGCCGCAGGCCTCTCACAGAGTACCGAGTGTACTCCCACGACTTCATAACGCCACACGTGAAGGAGTGGGAAGGAAGACAGCAGCAGCAGCAGGCAGTGGTCCGGGATGATGGCTTGAAACAGGATTGTAAACCTGAGATTCCCCCAAGGGTGCCGCGCTCTATCACTGATGTGGACCTGTCAGAACCAAATGTAAGTTGAATGCTGATGGATACACAGTCCTGTGATTGATTTCATACAGAGAGCAGTAAACTAAAACCCCAAGTTTTTCAAGGTACTCAGCAGATTGGTACTCAGTTCTTCTGAGGTTTCAGCAGTCTTCCATCTTTTCATGTAATCCCAGGCAGACTGGCTGATGTTAAGATCAGGGCTTTGGAGAGGACATGTGGTCTGCTGTAGGACTCTTTATTAGACTTCATGGATTTTTCTCATTGTGTAGCGGTTGCTTTTTCCTAACACCACACACTGCAGTGCAGATTTGCGCGCACATGACTCGAAGTATCAGATCCTAACTGATACTCAGCGAGCACGTGCAGTGTGCGAGCCATGTGTTACGCAAAGCAGTCGTCAAAGCCTGTGATGACTAGGGAGAAAATTGTCTGATTAAAACAACAATCCAGTGTAGAGATTGCAAAATCCCCCGTGGATCTGCTGTGTCATTTGTTCTTAGAGATAGAAAGTCATTTAACAGAGAATAAATCCCCAGAGGACTATAAACAGAGATGCTGTGGACGTTAAGGCTCTTTCTCTTCCTCCTATGAACTTCCTGTGAGACTGTCATAAGAAAGGAAAATAATCGAGGGAATTGATTCTGCTTTGTTTTCTTCTTGTTTTGGCACCACGGAAATTAACATTAACACTACAGAGCAAATGATGCATACTCAGTGTATGTCAGGAAAAGTCCACCTTTGAGGTGTAAGACTACTAGACGGGGTTGCTTTTCTAAAATCATCTAATTTTACACTTCAGATGAGCATTTTTTTATTTTTATTTTTTTTGGGTTGCTTGCAAGCAGCGGGATTAGACCGAGGTTTGTGTTTGCAGAATTCCCTTTTCTACATCTGACCGCAGTATAAACACACTGGCAAATCCCCAACGTGGCAACAGAAGAAAGGTTACTGACGGCAAGGTGGAATCCTGTGGAGGCTAAAAACTCCCTCACCTTCTCAGATTCAGTGGAAAGACTGTGAGTGTGTAGGTTTGTTTGCAGATAATCATTTTATAAGCTTTCTCTTTTATCATCGAGAAGAAACAAAAGAACAAAAAATGGAAGGCTTGTTTCAGTCTTTCCAAAACAAGCTAAAATGAGAAACATTCTGTTCCATATTGAGAGCAGAGATCGTCCGGAAGGTATTTCGAAACCTTTCAGCTGTTCCTCTGTCATAAATCAACACTTCCTCAAAAGAGTTCTGCCCCACATTAAGAAATGATCTCAAAAGAATAATTACTCCATCATCATTTACCACAACCAAGTTCCCCAATGCTGATTAATGGGAAATTTTGAGGGATATTGAAAGAAGAATTAATTAAATCAAAGACGTTTTTCTTCTTTTTTATTCCTGAACTAAATAAAAAAGAGTGAACTGTGAAGGTTTTTGGCGTATAGGATAAATGAATAATATAACCTCTGTGGAGTAACTAGATGGACGTGATTGTGTCATACTTAGGTACAGTTACAAACCAACTCTCTGTGGCTCAGCAAGTGCGCTGAAAGACCAGTAGCAGATATAACACAGGTGCTTAAAAAAAAAACACAAAAAAAAAACAGAAAAACAAATACCACATTTATAAAACCGAAGTGCAGCTGTTCCTGGAAGTGGTTCTAGTTGTTTCGTTGAGCAGGCCACAAAATGCACACATAAGCATTTGTAGTTTTTCCCCTTTCAGAGCAATACTGCAATGAAAGAAAAAATGTGTATTGCCTCACATCCTGTGTGTTCTAAGGAAGTGGGCCAGCCAGCCCATCAGACAGACAGTCTCTATGTTAGTTAACAGTTCTCTGTCAGGGGAGTAAAGCAGAGAAAAGAGCAAAGGACTAAAATCTGACTAACACCTTAAAAAAGACAGAAAATGTTACAGAGGGCAGCATCCAATGTGTCAGACAAAGCGAGGAGCAAACCAAAGGTAGGCGAAAATCCTTTTGTTCAAGGCTTCGGTGGCCAAATGTCACCTGTGGCATCAGCACTGGGAGAGGCAGTTACAAATCTGTACAGGATGAGGCTGAATCCACCACTCTCATCTAAATGAGCAATTAACAAGGCGCAGACTTGAGGGTCAAACTGAACGACGGCACCCAGGGCCTGCCCGAGGCGTGCTGATGTTTTTGCAGAATATGCCGCAGTTCATTTTCTAAATGGGGAAGAAAGGCTTTAAAATAAAACCTTGAATTCAGCTCGGGTATGTTCAAGCCAATGGACCTGTCAGTCAGAGAGTGCATTCAGTGCTTCATTAAATCAGTCTGCACAGGGCTGTCTAGGAGTATGGAGCTCATATTTAACCAGGATTTCCAGGGATTATTCATTTATATGATTATTTTTGGTGCTTTGCTGGGGAGATGATGGAGGCTTGGGAGAGATTAGGCTGACTATTAGTTTTATGAAAACATGTGTGTGTGTATGTGGTGGTGGTGGTGGGGGCGCAGAAAGAATTAAAAGTCAGAGTGGTCGCGACATGTTGTGTCACCCGTGCTCTGAGGGCATACTACTTTTATCAGTGTACTTGTGTATTTGTTTAAGTTTTAAACACAAGCTCTCATTCTGTGTGTTTTTTTTTTACTTAATGTTAAAGGAACCTTTATCTTCTCCTAGAAGTTTTAAGATCATGAAATTAAAAACTTATTATATCTAGCCTGTGAAATCTGGGGTCACAGAGACTCAAGACCCACTGCGACTGTGCTATTAAAAGTGCGTCTGTGCTGTGCTGTGTGTCTTTATATGACATCTCCTGCCTTTCTCTCCACAGCGCTCCACAAGCCTTGGCAAGTTTGATGGTCTCAGACATCACTCATCGCAGCCCAAAGCAAAGGAAAATGGAACAGCTATGGTTTGTAGACGCGCTTGTTTTTCGCTTTTGTGGACTCGATGGTTTATATTGCAGTTCTAGTTGTACTAAACTGATTTCCTTTCCACAGCTCACAGAAGAATGTGAAAGTTCAGACCCGCATAACTCAGCTGGACTCAGGAAGAAGATGAAGGAGATTTCACTGACCATGCGCAGAAAAATGGGCAAAAAGCATGTCAAGTCTTTATCTGAGGAGGCTGTGAGTCACTGGATTACTCAAACACACATTTGTATTGACTAATCTGAGCACTCTGATGAAGCTATTAACCGTTCACGCACATATCAGTGCTTCAGTTCTCCACTAGTGTTTCATAATATATATATATATATATATAAATATATATATATATATATATATGTATGTATATAAAATGTGTGCAAGTGATCAAAAAGTCCCTTGACATACAACAAACCTGAAGCCGTGGACATTTACAGCAAGCCTGCTCTGTTTTATCACTTTCATCTCCTCTAAAAACCACATCCTCAGAATGTGACGCAGTTGATGGCAATATTTAGACGACTGTCATCTACACACGAAAAGTGTCTTCTTGCAGTTTCTGTGTTTTTACTGAAACACCGATTGAGAGATAAGATGTTTTGATTAGCTTTGGAAATTTCATAGCCTACACCTCCACCTCCACTTATACATGGAGTCACTCGATCAGTCCACATAATTCTGCACACGTCATCCCTGTTTATCTGCTTATGTAACATTGCTCTCATTTAAAACTGTGGGCCTTCTTGTGGTTTGTTTTCTTCTAGGGCGATGACACGGACAAAGAGCCAGACACAGAGACAGAAAGCAGCCCCCCAGTGGAGAAGAACTCCACAAAGACAAGCAACTCCTTAGAGAGTCTTTACAGTGGCCAGAGCTCCTCCAGTAAGCACCTGCTCACAACGCACACACAACAAGGCAGGAGTGACGAGCTGCTTCAGCCCATATAGTGAATAAATGTATGGTTTTAACTACTAATGCTGTGCGTGTTGTGTTTGTGGGTTCAGGTGGTGTGACTAGTGAGTCCAATGGTTCTTGTCAGAGAACCATTGGACTGGAGGAGGACGGCTCGTATCAGGGACAGTTCTGTGGCCGAGCTAGAGTCCACACGGATTTTGTTCCGAGTCCGTATGACACAGACTCCCTCAAACTCAAGGTAACTTTGTTACGTAGACAGGGATTTGTCTGCAGTGACAATGAAGCAGTCTCAGACGTCCTGTAGAAGATAAAAAAAAGTTAAGCATCCCAGTTGAATTTGTTAAATTATCGACATATTTTTCCTAGGTTGGCGACATCATCAACATCATCAGCAAGCCTCCAATGGGCATCTGGATGGGTATGCTAAACAACAAGGTGGGCAACTTCAAGTTCATCTATGTTGACGTTTTGGTGGAAAAAGAGGAAGAAGAGGAAGCTCCCAAGATCAGGCAGCAGAAGCTGTGCAAAAGACCTCGACCTAAAACACTCCTGGAGTTACTGGAGCGGTTGAATCTTGAGGTGAGGATGGGATCCACTCACCTGGGATCACTCCTCTTAGTTAGGGGCGAATCACAAAGTTTTGAAAGACTTGCAAAACATTTAAAGATCCATGCTTTAGATTTACAACAATTGGTTGTTGTTTCAGGAATATGCTTCTGCCTTGATGCTAAACGGCTATGAGACAGTGGAGTCCCTGATGCACCTGCAGGAGAAACACCTTATAGAGCTGAACGTCAAAGACCCGGAGCACAGACAGAAGCTGCTTACTGCTGCTGAATACCACTACACAGGTCAGTAACACACCGAGAAATCATTGTGACTGGTGCTAAGCAACGATGAGTAACATTGTTACAACGATATGTAACACTCAGTGATAAGGAGTTGCTGCTTCATAAAAGTTCAATCCTGAAGAATAAACTCTGAGAGCCTCTCATGAAGGGCTTAGTTTTGTTGTACTGACTGGCTCACAGCAGACATTCAGGAGTCAACAAATAAGGTCAACAAAAGATACCAGTGGGTGAAAACTCTGGTTTCAAAATAGCGCCACACTGAAAGTGAAGCAGCTACATATAATGCAGTCATCACATAGACTGTATATTAAAGATGGCCATGGCCACCTTATGCACTATTATTTTGTGAAATGCTTATAGTTTGGTATTTTGAAGTTTCATTATTATTATTATTATTACTCTGTTTTATTTTATTTTGAGCCAGAAATGACCATATTTAGATGGTAGGGTGGGGTGCTAAGGTATCACCTAATGCTAGCTTGTTTAGCAAGATGCATCCATAATTAATGGAAAGTAACATACAAATAAAATACTAACCTGGAGCAGACAGTTCATTTATAATTTGACCACACGGCAGTGCCTGTGATTTGTCACATAATTCCATTAAGAATACTGCAAAAGACAGCAACAGTACAATCACAGTGAAGAGTAGCTTAAACTGGGTGAGGTGATGTCTAAATTTGTGCTGGTTTGAGGTTTTTTTTGTCCTCGGTCCCTTTATCTCCTGCCTGTAACACATCTGTAGTGCCAACAAGCAGGAAAAGGAAAGTGTATTGGTACAGTACTGCTGGCTCACATCTTTCACCAACAGTCAGTAGAGTTACATTTTCTGGGTAAATCATAACTCTCTCTGTCTGTCTATATAGACAGTAATCAAATAGTAACATAATTGAAGTCTTTAGGGGGAGCATTGCAGCGTTTACTCATTAGTCAATCAGAAATGAGCTTTCAGCAAAGCTCTGCACCAGCAGTAATTTGTCTCCAGTTTCAAAGAGCTTTAATGACTTTACGGACACATAAACAGCAAGAAAAGATAAATATGTTGATAAATAATAACTCTTTCTGAAAATTGTGAATAAAGTGCACTTGTTAATATTTTTAACCTGAATGTGAAACAAATGCAAGTATAATTTTGTCAGTTCATTTTTGCTGGAGAATAAAAACGGTTCACTCTGTAAAATGGAAAAAAAAAGAAAGAAAATTTAAAAGCTGAGACATTATAGCTGAGCGCATCCCGCATACCATGAGAAGCTTATCAGTGACTTCCTTTTACTCAGATAGAAAGTGCTTAACATGACAGAAGGTGTTCCTGTAATCTGAAGACTGGGAGCAGTCTGGCTGATTACCAGAAAGCCCTGTGTTAATGAAAGCAAAACTACGTCCCAGTAACAACATCCACCGGCCTTTTTTTTGTCACTTTGTTAATTTTTTATTGTGCATAATTTAAACAGATGCGTACAAAGGCAAACTAAAGGTCAGTGTATTTTTGTTTTAGCTTTGGTGACAGTGAAACTAAACAGATGGCAGCTGCTGCAGCATGACCCTGCCAAGCTCACATTAGACACCAGTAATTTAATCAAGCTGAGCTAGATTAGTCCGATTAGAGGCTTCTGTCCATGAGTTTAAGGGGGGGGAATATTTTTACTATTTACAGGAAAATAAATCGATTCTAAATGAGGTGACATGCTTTCTTCTGCAGTTTTCTGGTTCAGACTTACACACTTGAATTTGGGTCATCTGACAGTTCACGGGCAACAGGATGTCCTGTTTGACACCAGTAAACAACACTTACGATAATGCATCGCTAACATCACAGTAAATCAAATTAAATGTCAAAGGGCGTCACCCTTCCATGTCTAAATATGGCTTCACTTCTGCGGAGTGCATGACTCAGTACATATTTGAATATTGTGACATTTGATTGAATTGCGTTTGGTTTGTGGCTGCAGGCGATGATGTCAGGGATGAGGAGGAGCACAAATCCTCTCACAGTCCGCAGGAAGAAGACAGCGACTGTCCCAGAGACTCGGGCTGCTTCATCCCGTCAGAGTGTTCGGATAGCAAAGAAGACGCGGAGCCCGTCACAGATGCCGTGGAGTCATAAAGTGCTCGTTTGTCTTTCGGATAATTCGATATTTCAAAGTTGCACATTTTCTTATGACTTTGATGAAAATGTTTGAAAAAAGAAATCATCCCATAACTTTCTCAAAATGTCATATTTGTATCCCTGAAAGCTTACCCAGTGTGGAAGCTCTTACGTGTACATAGAAGAGACAATATTTTAAACGTCATCTTGTCCTTTTGTCACTTTATCAGTATAATAGTTTAAAACATGGATTTTTGGAGGGTATTTTATTGTAAGTCGCTGAAGAGGTGAAAGTTTGTCAAATTAACGTCAGTTGTATTTATTGCATTCTAAATCTTTAATTGTTTTTGCATGTAAAGCTTTTATTTATCACCACTGCATCATTTTTACCTTTCTCATCACATCCGATCTCTGTCTAACATTCAGTGTACATTTATCTTCTGTGAATGAAGCGATATCAGCGAAGGGGCGTATTTGAAAGTTGTTTGATTAAATCATATTCAGAGCTTTGCCTATAATGCATACTCTACAGATTAGCATGTGCACTCTTTTCTGAATGTGCACGTGAACGGGATTGTGTGTGAGTGCTCAAAAATGAGCATTCATTTATTTTCAAAACTTTTTGTAAATAAAATTTTAAAAATACAGTCAAATATATATATTTGTGTGTGTGTGTGTGTGTGTGTTTAAAAACTAATTTATTTCAGCTAGGTCCACAAGTATTTGGACACGGACACAATCTTTTTCAACTTTATTGAAAGATTCAAAAATACAAGTAAACAGTGAACAGTGTACAGAAAAACAAACAAATGAGCCAGATGAACCAGGGGTTATCTGCTTTAAAGAAAAAGGTTGTAAGTGGAACATAAATGTAATGTTTTGATAGACTTTTGATTAGTTGAGTCAGTAAGTAATTTAAAGTAAACTGACTATAAGTGGACTAGTTCTTATATAGTGGTTTCCTACTCTAATTTAGCACTCAAAGTGCTTTATACAACACATTAGCATTTACCCATTCACACACACACATTCATACAAGCACTTTCTTTCTACATTTAAGTGCTTTCTATCTAACATTCGCACACACATACACACCTGCATCGGGAGCAACTCTTGGTTCAGTTTCTTGCTCAAAGATACTTTGCCACGCAGACTGGAGCAGCCACAACCAACCTTCCAGTTATTAAATGACCTCCTGCCACAGCCACCCCAATAATGCTCCATATCCTTTCTAAAGACTACAAAACAAGTGGGTTCTCTTACTAAATTTACTTTTATAAATGAAGAATTTGGACAAGGACACAATTTTTCCTCTGTACACCACCACAATGGATTGTACTTCTGTATATGAACTTAGTTTAATTAAAAATAAATTAAGGTCTACTTAATACTATTACTAAGTAGTAGTATTAAATAGTACTAAGTACTACTACTCTTCTACTACTACTACTAATAATAATGATATATTTTAAAAGTAAAAAAAAAAGCGTTTCGGATTTCCCTGATTGGTTGACCTCGTGCATACGTCACAAAACGCTTATTAGACGTGTCATGTCGCTAGTGTATATGGGATTTGAAGTACAAGACAACCATTTTCTGAGTTTGCTGTGGTGGTCGTTGTGCCGGCTGTAAACTACATTACCCAGAATCCCCCACGAGTCATGCAATATTGACGTGTATTTTGTCGGTGGACTGAAAATTTCCCGTTTGTCGTCATCCAGTTGTCAAACGCCGGACTCGGTTTCGCCACAACTTAGAACAGTTTTACCGACATTTCGTAAATTTCAAGCGTCGGGTGACTTCGTAACAGTGTGTGACGATGGCCGGAGAAGTCTCTATGATTGGTGAGTAGAATAACGGTTGTTTAAGGGTTCTGTGTCACGAGCTAATAATGGTTTGGTCCACCTGTTATACGCGTGCTGTTACCGCACCACAGGTTCGGTGATTCTGGCCCTGTTATTGGCTGGCTACCTGGGCCAGCAGTACCTGCCTCCCCCTTCACCCAAGGTGATCGGCCTGGACTTGGGCACCACCTTCTGCTCCGTGGGGGTCTTCCACCCGGGCAGCGGGGAAGTGGAGGTGATAGCGGATGAAGAGGGGAGGAAGAGCATCCCCAGCGCGGTTTCTTTCACCAACACCGCGGTGCTGGCTGGACACGAAGCTGTGGACCTAGCTGACACCAACCCGCAAAACACCATCTACGATGCCAAGAGGTTCATTGGAAAGATATTTGAGCCAGAGGTGCTGGAGACGGAGAGCGCTAGGTACCCGTTTAAGGTGGGTCATCCTGGGCTTGGCTTGGAAAGTTTTCATTTCAGGCCAGCCAATCAAAGCCACCGTTCTTGGATGCATTTATGAAATGATGTCAGATATACACTTAATGAAAGCGTCCTTTTTTATCCTGCCCTTCCCATAGGTGATAAACAACAATGGCAGTGCAGAGTTTGTGATCTCCACCAACCACACCTTCACTGTGAGCCCAGAGTTCATCGGCTCCAGGCTGCTGCTGAAGATGAGGAAGATGGCCGAGCGACAGCTGGGCGTACTGGTGGATAAGGCCGTCATCTCGGTGCCTGCAGAGTTCGATGAGAGGCAGAGGAACTACACAGTGAGGGCCGCTAACCTTGCTGGTCAGTTTACTAACGAGTCTCAGAGCTGCACATCAGGTGCCTGAGTTTACAATGTGAGCTGTGCACGGTCTTTGAATCCAACACAGCTCTTCTTCTCAGCCATCGTTAAAAACTCTCATACCCTACGTTAGTTTTATAAGTGGTACAGTGTGCACGCTAACTCCCCTGTCTCTGTCTTCCAGGCTTGGAGGTCTTGCGTGTGATTAACGAGCCCACGGCTGCAGCCATGGCCTACGGCCTGCACAAGGCGGATGTGTTTAATGTGCTGGTGGTGGACTTAGGAGGGGGGACTTTGGATGTGTCTTTGCTCAACAAACAGGGAGGCATGTTCCTCACCAGGGCCATGGCAGGTAATGTGCTTCACGGATTTAGTAATAATGGGAGGTGGTACCAGCCTACTGTTGTTAAAAAAATTAAATAAATAAATAAAATAATTCTTTACTTTCCCATGATTCAGTTCAACAGTTGTCTTCACGCTATACTAATGTTAAGAGGGCCTTTTTTTCCCAGGAAATAATAAGCTGGGAGGTCAGGATTTCAGCCAGAGGTTGCTCCAGTACACGACAGAGCGAGTCCGGCAGGAGTTTGGAGTCCCACCACTCTCAAGGAGGACATCCACCATCTCCGGCAGGCCGTGGAAGCCGCCAAGCTCAACCTCACTCTCCAGCCCAGCATAGCCATCAGGGTTCCCCTTCACCTTCACAGCCTTGACAGCTCTGAGGGGTCCCACTCCTCCTCCGGTTCTCTTCCAGGCCATAATCACTCGAAAGCTGTTTGAAGAGCTCAATGAAGACCTCTTCCAGAAGATCCTGGCTCCTGTAGAGATCGTGTTAGCTGAGGGTCACCTGGAGAAAGAGGACGTGGATGAGATTGTTCTGGTGGGAGGGTCCACCAGGATCCCACGGATCAGGAGGCTGATTAGAGAGTACTTTGGAAAGGACCCCAACACATCAGTAGACCCTGATCTGGCTGTGGTGACCGGTGTGGCCATTCAGGCGGGCATCATGGGTGGCTCCTGGCCTTTACAAGTGAGTGCCTTAGAAATACCCAACAGGCACCTGCGCAAGACGAACTTCAGTTAATCTCTATTCACATTTTTTAAAATTATTATTTCATGCTTCTTTAAATGTGCTTCATTAACACCTGCTGATGGGCAGGAAAAAAACACATGGAGCCCCATCACCTAAAAGCTTTCAATGCGCAGCGGTCCATCTGCTCATCGTATGAGTGGCCCTAAGATCTCAGAAAGCTGACTGCGTACTGAAACAACATTTTTCTACAGCAACTCGTAACATCAGAAGTGAACTGTCTGGTT
>JAMQGT020008738.1:0-17152 GCA_024447675.2 Pterophyllum scalare | reverse complement strand
GCTTGGTACCTCGTTCAGTTACGTATTGCTAGCTCTCCTAGAGTGACTGTCTGTCTCCTGGAATCTCCTCCGTGCTCTGGGACTGTGCTGGGAGACACAGCAAACCTTGTGGCAATGGCACGTATTGATGTGCCATCCTGGAGGAGTTGGACTACCTGTGCAACCTCTGTATGGTCCAGGTATCACCTCATGCTACCAGTAATGATGCTGACCCCAGCTAAATGCAACACTAGTGGAAAAACAGTCAGAAAAGATGAGGAGGGAAAAATGTGAGTGTCCTCCCCCTGTGAAACTATTCCTGTTTTGGGGGTTGTCTCATTGTTGCCCCTCTAGTGCACCTGTTAGTATCATGAACACCAAAGCAGCTGAAACTGATTAACAACCCCCTCTGATACTCACTGACCAGATCAATATACTAGAAGTTTAATTGACTAGATGTTGCACTCTGATTTAAAGTGTTCCTTTCATTTTTTTTGAGCAGTGTATTTTTTTCCATGATCTAACAGTTCCCTGTTAGATCACTAGATGATCGACTGAAGAGTTTGTCCAAAATCATTGTTGCTGTTGTCTGCATTAATTACTTACTATATAGTATGTAAGAGGACTTCTTCACTTTGTGTAAGAATGGTTTGTGTAAAGCATGTCTCAATAAACCACTGCCTGAAGTCTTCTTTCTTTTTTTTTAACCGCATTATCCTTCTGTTGTCGTCGTGCCAATTGCCAGAGTAACCAGAATGACTCTGGGTAATGTAGTGCCATCCACCCACTGTAAGGCTAAATGCTAACTGTGCAGTAGCACAGACAGAACAGTGGAGTATGTGCAGGAGAGAGGAGGGAGACAGAGACAACAGGGAGTCTCTTCCCTACCTCCAACATGAAATTTTCGTTCAGTTTTTTTGATAAAGTGCCAGTTCACAGCAGCAGTTGTCTCAAGGCGCTTTATCAAGATTTTTTTATACCATATGTAGACTCTCTTGGAGAGAGCAATTTGAGGAAAATGACAGAGTTGAAGGTGTTGACTTTGCCTCCAAACTTAGCAGATCTGTACCTGATCGAGCAACTATGGGATGGGCTTCAAAAACGAGTCAGATCCATGGAACCCACAGGTCACCAGTCTTTTAGGACTGGAAGGATATGTTGCTAATATCTTAGTGTCCCTCTGTGCCATCTTGGAATCTCTGTGCTCCTGACGTTTGTAATGGTGCACGCTACAAAAATTAGGAAGTGCTAAAACCAACATGACACCAAGTACGTGTGAGCAGCCTAGCAGAGGGAGGAGAAACAGCATCTGGCTCATGGGTTCTAAAACTGTCGGCAGTCACTGACTGCAGGATTTCATCCACGTGTTTAAAAAGCAATCCTTATGAATATGATAGTAAATTGTCCGATTACTTTTCAGCCTCTGAAAATGAGGGTAATAAAAACGGCTGTAAAAAAAAAAGTCTGCACTTCAGTCACATCTTGATTGTTTGATTTTAAATCCATCGGCAGCATCTAAAAAGGTGACAAAAACTCTGCTCATTCTCCAAATACTTTTGGACATAACTATATATTTGTGTGTGCCATTAACCTTCCAGACCAGCTCTTAGGATCCTGGTCAGAGTTCTCTGTGTGCCTCTACTACTGTAATTTGGTGTTTTTGATCATGATGGCAGAGAGCGCTGTCCAGATTTGGTTGAATGCCTTTCATTTGTTACCTGTCTAGTGTCTGTAGGTTTAAGGAGCTCACGGAACATTTAAAAAAGTCATCTGGTCTTCACTGGGTAAGAGTTTGATACCTGCCACAGTTTGATCCAGTAATATTAACATGAGAATTCCCAAAACACGTTGCATTTTTATTCATAAGTTATTACCACACTGTTAGTCGAGGACTACACTCTGAAACACGAGATTGTGATCTTTGAGAGGGTCACAGTAAGGATGCACTGACGGATTGGCCAAGTACTGGAAGATGCTGGCCCTTCTGACTGATATTGACACATCAGAAAATAAGATATTTAAAGTTGCCAGTGTCTGGTATATAACTGTTCATTTATTAATTTGATACTATTTATGCAAACAATTCCTGTATTTCCCAGGAGGAAGGAGGGAGGAGCTAACAACAAAAAAAACTAATAAAAGTCCTGGAAAAACATCATCATCTGCTATTGGCCAAATTGTTATATTAAACATCGATATCATCTGAGTTTCACAGTTGTCACAGAGAATCATGTGTTCATATGAACATTACAACAGGTTCCAAGACCTCCTATCATGCAACAAAAGTTTATGTGAAGTTAGGTTGAGGCTTGAAGCAGAATAAGTGAGATTGTTTTTTGTTTTTTTTAAAGCTTGAAAGTGGAAAAGACACCCTTGAGCAAATTAGTAAACTGGTGTAGTGTGTCTTCTGTACCCTTACACTTAAATTAAGCTGCTTATAAATTGAAAGTGTTAATATGGCTACCGTCCAGTTTGAAAAATTACAAGCCAATTTTTAAAGACAACAAAGACAAGGCTTTAAATGTGAAAGTCTGCAGAATTTTGAACCTAAGAGTCTGCTACCATGTCACTGCAATGTTTAAGAACTTTTTGAGTTTTGAGCCTGAATTTTTCCATTAGTATCACCCAGGGGCAATTGGATGGCAGTGCTGGTATGGCAAATCTAGTTCCAATAGTAAGATTACTGCTGATTAAACAGGCACCTGTGTGATTGATTAGAAAATGTGTTTCATGGATCATGTAGTAACCTGCCTCTTTCTTGTACGGACAGGAGCCAGGGTTCAGTATAATTCTGAAAAGATTCATAATATGTTGCCTCAACACCTGAAGCAGATCAGAGTCCTCATGCTCAACAGCAAGGAGAATTTGGAGAGGACTCTGCTCGGACTCGAGCAAGGTAATGGCTTGATTATACTACCGAATGTATCTTCAATATCCAAAATGCAACAGAACTGGCTATGGCTACTTATAAACAGTCCTGTATATAATATGATGTTTAATATTATGCAATAGGATTGTGCTGCAGTGGCCCATGTACTGTTTTAAGGCCGCTGGACTCGGAGCAAATCAATGTTGAACAGCACTTTTACTGATACCTAAGGGGAGGAGAATTGAACCGTCATGGCTGGAGTGTTAAAACTATGAAAATGAAGAAAAAACAGAGACATCTGTATTGGCAGAATGACGGGCATTGCATGATTGTTAGCAAACTGGATACAGTTACAGCCTATATTATTTTGGTTAAAGGTTAAAATGCATGTTGGCTTGGCTGAAAGAGTTGGGGGATATATATATGTAGCACTTGACACTTACAGGACTCTGAACCTGAGAGGGATTTTGTTGGCTGTTATTTTTCATCAGAGCAATCAAGTCATCGTCCTAACTACTGGAGGGCCAAGAACACCAACAGTTTTTCCCTAATAACACTGTGTGTGAGGCATGTGGGAGTCTCAAAGTTTTCTGACTCCACATGCATCTGGGTGTATCAGAGAAAGCAAGTTTATTACTGCAGGAAGTGAAGGAACCGTTTTAAGCTTGTTCAGACATGAAGCAGTTGTGCAAATTACATTTTAAATGAGGAGTGAAGTGGAATTTTCCTAACAGCTTGAAAGTAATAACATGCATAGTTTGTCCTTTGTGTTGCACTTTCGCGTCCCCAGGGTTTGAGCTGCAGTTCCGCCTCGGTCCGAGCCTTCAGGGGAGGAAGGTTATGGTGTACACCAACTACACGCTCGAAACAGCCATTCAGACAAAACAACTTCCACGCTCTGTCATGGAACTACCCGACAGGAAAGGAGGAAGACTCTGACAAGTTCTGCACTCTAGACCTCAAGTTGGCCGGGTCCTGTAGTACTACTTGGATATGCGAAGGCCTTCCTGACAGTGGATCACATTTGAGTTCAGGGTTTAATTGTCGAAACTGAATTCAGGAAAGTACAGCGGATTCATGAAGTAACAATTTAATAATTATATTGGAGCCATATCTGCTCACAGTAAAGCCTGTGAAAGCTGTTGTCCTTTTCATTCATCTAAAGTTAATTGTAGAACCCAGTGAATTGTTCAAGAAATGAAAAATTTGCGAAACCACTGTATATGCAAAAAACCTCACTACGAAGCAGTATTAGGGCCACATTGAGGGGAAAAAAATTAAATTGTGCATTTTGAGAATAAAGTCAAAATTTCGAGAAAAAAGTCACAATTTTGAGAAAAAAGTCAAAATGTGCAGATTTAAGTCGTTTCAAGTCAAACACCTGCCACGCCACATCTGCTATAACCTCCAGAATGTCATTGTATTATGAGTTAGTGAAACTATACTTTAGAATCGGTTTTAGTAACAAGGAACTTATTTCTCTTTTAGTACACAAACACGATGTCAGTGATGACTGTGAGGATGTTAACGAGATGGTGCAGAAAGCTGCATCGGCTCAGAAGGCAAAACCACACAAACTGGCAATGGTCAGATGCAAGGATTTCGATGATTGCACCTTCGTGCAGTACAGCGGGGATTTGCAGAACCTGAAGACACAACAAGGGGCTCGACACACAGTGGAGTGACGTCCCTCGCTCTCCATTCATTTCCCATGGAACTCTGTGCGATGAGGCCACAGTGGCCTCATCGCACAACTTCCATAGGAAATGAATGGAGAGGGAGCGACGTCGCTCACTGTGTGTCGAGCCCCTCGTAGACAGCTGATCAAGCCGTTTCATCTACCCAAGGCATTTTGTAGAGGGTATGGCAGCTGTGGCCCTTATTTGACTTGAAATGATGACTCTCGACTTTATTCTCTAAATAGTATTTTCACTTTTTTATCGAAATTTTGACTTTATTCTCAAAATGTACGATTTATTAATTTTTTTTCTCAATGTGGCCCTAATACTCCATCGATACATCACAGCTGGATGAAGATGTCAGTCAGAAACATCTGGCCAGGTTGTGGAATAACGTGCTGAATGGCTCTGGTGGGAATCAATCCAGGGATCACCCAGTGTCATCACCAATATTTTTCCAGTTCAAAGCAGTCCGTTCTCATTTGCTCTCAAAACCCTTGATCCAAATGTGTTTTAGCACATCTGCAAAATCATTTGAGTACTTTCAGAGTCTTAACAGGACAAACAACATTTATTTATTCCACTGATTTAACCGGAGATGCATGTGAGTTTGATATAAAATATATAAATATTTTATAATGTCTGTAGTTATAATTGACCCAATTTTTCATTAGATGAAGCTGAACATTTGTTTGTTTGTTTTTTTTATCTATTCAGCTGTAACATGACAGGGACAAGTGTAGGTATCAGAAACTGCATCTTAGTGGATTCTCCATATTTTTTATCTACAGTTTCTAATAGGCCTGTGATATTTGTTGCCCAGATGGCAGCAGACTGAGGCAGATCTGCCCTGAGACCAGTGTTTTTGTTTCAATAATTTAGACTTTTTTTTCTGTTTGTTTAATAGAGAGTTTAATTCTTTCTGCCATTACTACATAAGCATGCTTTGAGGTTTACAGAACACTGAGCGTTAAATGTTGTGCAGTTTAACCGTGTATAATTTGATCTAATATCAGCCTTCAGGTCTTACAGCCATAGCAGAGGTGTGTTACTGGGTTACTGTAAAGTTTTAAAGGATAGGCATGTTTATAAGAAATGTCTAAGCTTTTATAGATTTGAAATATTTCAGTATAGTTTTGGAACGATGAATAAGGAATAAAGATCAGAACAAAATTAAGACTATGAAATGTCGTTTGACACAATTTAGTGACTGAGAACAAATTTCAACATGAAATGTTCAGAACACAGGTCTCTGAAGCTGCATTTAAGTCGCTTTAAAAGAATATTAGTAATTTCAGCCTCATCTTCACTCAAATTTTCACATCTTCTACAGATTAATTCTAATTTAGGTGCCCATTCAAGAAACTGCAGGTTTCTTTTCTTTTCTTTTCTTTTTTTTTTTTAAAGCCCTGGAGGTTGCTAGATGGATTGTCACTTGATCTACATAATCAAAGTGACATATGGTCCATGGGTCTTTGCTTTTCCACCTTAGTTTTCAAAAATTTACAATAATGAGGAGTTTATGATATAGGAAAAAATACTGAAAGATTTTCTCCTCCCTTTTTAGGTGCTAAATCATCTGATGTTGGGACGTGGTCTCGCTCTCAGATATGCCTGTGCTTGTCTCATTGTTTTGTGCACTAGGGAATGTAAATGCACAGTATTGCTATATCAGTTATATTGTGATATGACATTTTCATATTGCGTAAAAATTCACTGGTATCAGCTCATAGTTTAGACCTTTTTCAAATTTTCCAGAAGCAGTACCAGAGCAGAGCATTCCCTCAGCCTTGTGCATTATTAGCTTGGACCTCATGTGTTGAATATGATCTTTTCCCCACAGAGACGCGGAGCGTTTGGGAGGAGGCTACATTGTGGTCGACCCAGTTCTTCGTGTCGGTGCTGACAACCACGTCCTGCCATTAGATTGCATCACCATCCAGACGTACCTGTCCAAATGTCTGGGACACCTGGATGACTGGCCAGATAGACTGAGAGTGGCCAAGGAGTCAGGTAGGTGTAACCAGATAGATATTAGTAGTACTAAACAGAATGGTGTGTAGAGGAATTAATGGTACATGTGGCTTTCTCTTCCAGGATACAACATGATCCACTTCACTCCACTGCAGACTCTAGGAGAGTCCAGGTCCTGCTACTCCTTAGCTGACCAGCTGAGCGTCAACCCTGAGTTCAGCCCACAGGGTTGTAGTTACAACTGGACAGATGTGGGGGTGCTGGTGGAGAAGCTAAAGACAGAATGGAACATGCTGTGCATTACAGATGTGGTGTATAATCACACTGGTGAGTCAGAACAGTGAGTGTATGTGTGGTTTATTTATTTAGTTAGTTTTTTGGCAGGGGGTTTGTTTGTTTTAAATATTTATGTAAAATGTTGATTTGCATCTTTGACGCTCTTGCCTTAGAATACTGTAGGAGCCACGAGCCTGCTCTGACCTCTGCACTCCAAGCCATGTGTTCTGCAAATAGACACACAAACAGTCTTCTGACTGCAGCAATGCAACAGAAGATTCCAGGTTAGCTGGTACGCACCAATAATCAAGTACAAAGGTTCAAGTTAGCCACAGCAGCTAGCTTCATCAGGAGCAACAACAGCAGAGCATGTTAGCAGAGTGCTATCTCAGATAATAAAGAGGACAAAGGAAATCCCACTTTCCTGTGGGAGCTGAAGTGGATCACAACACTTCATTGCTTGGACCCAAACCTTGGAGGCCTACTCCGATCAATGACTGAGCCACAGAGTGGTAAACCACCTGGGCGCAACAGAGGTTTTCATAACACACGGCTCAGAATATGGCCTTCTAGGAGAACTCAACAAGTTGTTCCATTCTGTCATTTTTGTGTGTGTGTGTTTGTGTTTGTGTGTGTTCTTGAGTTTATATTAGTTATGCTGCACACTCCCAAGGTCTTGCATGCTAACTAACAACTTTCATAATTAATCTGGCAAAATGATCACACCTTTTCTTTGGTAAAACATCTACACACACAGTGAGGAAATTCAAATACTCCCGCCACACATGCCCTCTGTTCTCTGGGACCACATGTTCAACTGCATGTTACAGAACAGACACACTCCTACAGGCACACACTCTTTCACACATATACAATCTTTCTCTTAGTCTTTAATTAGATCTATACCCTATTTGTAATATGTAAATCACATGCATGTTAGTAATAAATGATCAACACCCAGCAGTCCTTATATTTTGAGTTGCTCATTGTATGGACAGCTGCAACATGTACTCCAATTTCACCATCACAATCTAAACATTTCCACTTCTATTTTAAATCTCAGAAATGAAACTGAAATGATCAGAAGCAGGCAGGCTCTTCAGAGAGGTCATGATCGTTATTCTACAAAGCAATCTGTTTACATCGTTTTATCTGACAGAGGCAAGAGATGCATGCAAAATGCACCAGAGTGAGATTAATGTCTAAATCTCAAGTTTGACAGGACTCGGCTGTTGACTGATTACTTCATCATTCTGAGTCAACAAAGAACAGTAAAGGAAAAAGGGGGGGAATATTAGGCTGCTTTAGTTCTGTCATCTTTGGAGCACAGCAGGTGAACAGTGTGCCATTCATGTTGTGAAAAAAGTGTTGAAACAAATGTTGAAACATTTGCTTGCTGATGTTGAAACAGTAGCAGACGTTTCAATATTTGCTTGCTGATGCTGAGACGTGTGATAACATCAGCAAGCAAATGTTTCAGTATTTTCTTGCTGATTTCTGTGTTGGCAGGTGATCAGTACTGACACGTCATGCACAAAACCTCTGCGTATCCCCTGACTGGTTGACAAGGGGTTCCTAGGAGTTGCTGGCTGTCGCTGAGTGAAATTGGTCTCAGAGAGGGTGCGGCCTAAAAACTTTGATTGCTTTTGTTGCTAGGAGATTGTTGTAGTCACCTGTAACTTGCTGACTTGTCTGCAAACACTCACTAATTACCGAGTGGCTTCTTCAGTTTTAAAACGTCTAGTGTTCCACGCAAACTACGGGTGACCATGGCAGTCTGCTAGCAACCAAAGCAGCTGCAAGGAGGTTTTATGCCAGCTGGTTGGTGAATGCATGAGCGGTGGTTGCCAGGGGGTGACCAGTCTCTAGGCCTGTGTGACTTGCTAAAGCACAAATTAATTTCAAAGCAACTGCATCAACCTCCAGCATCCACTTGGGAGTTAGACATTTTTCACTCGCAGCTGGTGGTTTTCAGGTGGTCTCAGACCAGTCTCTCAGAACTGTGTGACTGGGGCCATATTCATGTTACCCTATAGCAGGGATTCTCAAATCCAGGCCTCGAGGGCCGGTGTCCTGCAGGTTTTAGATGTCTCTGCTTCAACACACCTGAGTCAAAAATAGAAGTCATTAGCAGGACTCTGGAGAACTTGACTGCATACCGAGGAGGTAATTCAGCCATTTGATTCAGGCGTGCTGGATCAGCGACACATCTAAAACCTGCAGGACACCGGCTCTCTGGAGGCCTGGATTTGAGAATCCCTGCCCTATAGCAATGCAAGTCAAAACAGCAGACAGGTAACCTCATGTAGCAGTCACATGACTGCAAAACCTCAGTACAGCGAGCTTTAAAACTGTAGTTTTTGCAGCTCTTTGTCAGACTTGCCAGACAACCATCTATACTCACAACTGATGGCACAGATGACTTATTGTCTCATTTAATGATTTTTTTATTCACCCCCTTCCCCTAAATAAATAAATAAATCATTGTGGTCTCAGGCTGCCTGATGGGTGAGTGGGTAAAGTGCATACATGTTAAGGTTTGCCTGTGCTCACTCGCTCTTACTGGACATCGTCTAAATTGGCTTTCAGTTGAAGTCTGCATAGATTCAGGAGGCAAATATGATTTGAAAAAGATGCTTAAAAGTTTACTGACCTCACTTTTGCTTTCTAATCTTGTACAGTACCTTTTTATAGCACAGTTGCTCTACAGTTATTGTAAAGGTCCTTTTCAGAATGAGTCCAGATCATTTCACAATCCTCATTCCATAAAACAAATTTCCAGACCTCTACAGGCCTAATCAAATCTTTAGCTGAAGGCTCAAACCTCTGTGCTGTGTACTGTCCTATGTTAGCACTGAGAACTCTGTGAAACCCTTTACCCCTCTCATCTCATCCTCTCCCATAGAAAAGGTCATGTAGTAAAATGAGCCTGATCTAAAGGTTAAACACAGACTGAACTTGGTGTTATTTATATGTCAGACTCACTGTGAGATTATTAATAGATCTCTAAAAAGCTAAATAAAATATTTATGCAGTAATTAAATCTCAATTTTTTTGTTTTTGTGGGGGTTTTTTGGTTTGGGTTTTTGTTTTTTAGTTTTTTGTTACAGCAACTTTCCACCAAATTCTGTATTAATTGTACCCAACGCAGTTTAATGATGTGTTTTGTGCTCCTTTGTTTCTTGTACAGCTGCTAACAGCATGTGGATAAGAGAACATCCGGAATGTGGATATAACCTGGTGAACTCTCCTCACCTGCGCCCGGCCTGGGTTTTAGACAGAGCTCTCTGGCATTTAACCACCAGGGTAGCAGAGGGACGCTACAAAGCTAAAGGACTTCCTCCCGAGATCACCAATGAAGGCCATCTGACTGTGAGTGCTGGGTTCCCACATTATCTTGATTTTTGCCACAGCCCTGTGTCATTTTTACCAATGCAGATATGGGTAAAATTCAGCCCTCCTAAAAGCATAACTAAAAAGTTTGTCTACACCCACATCAACGAATGACACGAGCTATATTTTTATTCTATTGATTACTTACTCAACAGCTCAGGACAGATTTATCACAGCAAAGCAGAGCTGAACACAGGTCTTATGAAATTTCTAGAAACTATTTGAATTAAACATTTTTTTTATTTTTACATGTTAGTTTTTTAAATTCTATTTTTTTTTTCATTCTAATTCTATTTCTATATTTAATATTATATTGGTGATTATTTTATCACTTAGCTATTAATTTGTACATTGTTAACATCTGCCATCTCAATAACCCCCCAAAAACTAACAAGCAAACATGCCAAGTTCACCTTGCAAGCTGTAGCTTGGCCGTGCTGCATATGCTGCAGGCTGGCCAGTATTTACTCAGCTGCAAAGGTCAGTGAAGTGACCGACGTCAGCATCTCAGTTTTGGGACTGAGCTTTCTGTCTGTAGGCAAGCTAACTTCAGCCAACAAAAGCTCACTCAGGGTCTGTTTTGATCATCAAACCTAGACTAAGGGGCTTCCATAAAGCTAACTCTCTGCTCTTTTTATGTATCTTTTTATTCATAGACCCGTCTTGCTTCGTATTGAGTATAGTGGTCCACAGCAAGTCTTAATAATTGCATTAATTTGGCTTATAGTGTTGTTTTACAAAAATTCTGTTCAAATAAATGTGGCCGGGCAGCCCTTATGCTTCAAGAAAGTCCAGGTAGTTTTTTTGAGTAATTTAGTGAAATTACTAAAATCTGTGACGTCCACGTAAAAAACAAACCAACAGTAAATTGCAGATAAACCATATGGCATTGTGTTTTTTTTTTTTACAGATGTTAGAAGAACTTCATGCCTTTGTTGGGACCTCATACTAATGTAGACAAATTTTTTTGGGGTGGGGCACTGTCAGTATAGCTGACTGTGGATGGCAAAGTTTTGTTTTTTCCGGTAGCATTTTGCAGGCTTCAGAAATGCAGTGTGTGTGTGTGTTTCCTTCTGTTTCAGGCCATCCGTAGTGTGATGTGGCAGGACGTGTTCCCTCAAATCAAACTGTGGGAGTTCTTCCAGCTCAAAGTGGGCAGCACTGTGGATCAGTTTAGGACCCTGCTACAGAATGGTGTGTAAAAGAAGTCCCACTGCAGTGTGGTGTTGGTTTTTTTGGGTGTGCGTGTGTTTTTTAAAAACAAACTTCAGAAACTCATCAATAAAGTGTGGCCTAGTTAGAAAGGTTCCCTCCTCTGTAAACACCCGTATTTAGTCTAATAGCATCGTGGATGAGAGACATGACCAGAAAATGCACTTTTAAAAACCCTGTTAAAATACATTCTGTATAGTTTACATGTCCTCTCTGTCTGTTGTTAGGTACAAAGCCAGACCATAATAAGACCGGAGGGAAGAAGGGCCTAAAGATAATTGAGGATCCACAATATCATCGTTATGGCAACATAATGGACATGGACTCTGCTCTGGAGACATTTGTGCCTCACAGGTGAGACTCAAAATCCACAATATATTGTTGTATATGTGGTTCTATGCTGGACTATAGGCATAGTCTATTCAGTCTGTAAACACTGCTACCCCCATACTAGTAGGCAACAGAAATAAAAGCTCTTTACACTAATTATCAATACATCATTAACATACAGTGCTGTGAAAAAGTATTTATTTTCTTGCATATTTGTCACACATTTCAGATCATCAAACAAATTTTAATATTAGGCAAAGATGACCTGAGTTACTGCAAAATGTGTGTTTTTTTTTAAAAAAGAGTTCATTTATTAAGGGATAAAAGCTATCCAACCAACTTACAGTGGCGTAGGCTAAAAGAACTCAAAAAGCAACATGTCATGCCATGAGGTACAGTCACTGTCAGTCTGGAAATCCAGCAAACCACGACCATTATCCACATATGGAAAAAAACTGGGAACCTTCTCAGGAGGGGCCAGCCTGGTAAAGTTACTCCAAGAGCACAGCAACAGCTCATCCAGGTCACAAAAGAACTCAACAACATCTGCAGAAGTGCAGGCCTCACTACTAACCAGAAAGAACACAAAGGCTTGCCTCACATTTGCCAAAAAAATCTTCATGATCTCTAAAATATTCTGTGGAATACCTGCACAGATTCTGCTCTCTGCCAGAAAATCCTGAAGAACAATGTCCGGCCATCAGCTTGTACCCTGAAGCTCAAGCACATTTGAGTTATGCCTCTTTTTTTTTTTTTCTTTTTTTCTTTTTTAAAAAAAAAAAAATCAACTGTATTTTGTGTTTACTCGGGTTATCTTTTAATATTAAAATTTGTTTGATCTCAAACACTTAAGAGTGGCAAATATTCCAAAAGTTGAGAAATCAGGATCATATACTTTTTCACAGCTCCGTTCAAGGCCAGTTAAGTTGACTGTAAGAATTTCAGCAGGCACCTGCCACAAGGGGCAGCTGCAGCGGGATCTTTTTAAAGATGCAATGGGGAAAGGAAGATAGATGACCGCTCTGCTAATCAGTGTTATACATGCTACAGCCTGCCACACACATCAGATCCATACATGTCCTGTAGCCCTGTGATGGACCAGCAACCTGTCCAGGGCGTGTGGAAGCCTGTTCTGAAAGCTGATCTGATGACTGGTCTCTGATGAAGCCATCTGATAAATTATTTAATCTTAATTTTCTCTTAATGGCTTGAAAATGAGTTCAGTCAGGATCACCATAGTCAAAAGAAAACTGCTGTTTCCGTGAGCAGTAAGGCCCTCCCCGCCCTTCGATGCTTAAAACTGAAAGAACTGCTTTGTGTTGTACCACAAAGACAGAAGCATAGATATTCAGCAGAATCACCACAGTGCATAGTAAATCGACTGGTTCTTATATAGTGCTTTTCTACTCTACGTGAGCACTCTATGCACGTCATACAGCACGTCTCATTCACACACACATTCATACAAGCACTTTCTACATCTAAGAGCTTTCTATCCAGCATTCGCACACAATCACACTCCAGACACATCAGGAGCAACTCGGGGTTCAGTATCCTGCCCAAGGATACTAGAGCAGGCAGGGCTGTTCTTACATTTTTTCTGAGTGTGGTTAATGTACAGTGTGTATACCTGTATGTGCAGGATGTACGTGCAGTGTGTGTGACCCTATGTCGCCTCCCTCTGTAGCTTCTCCCCTGAGCACATCGAGGAGTGCTGCGGTTGGCTGAAGCAGAAACTGAACGACCTGAATGCCGAGCAGTACAACATCTATCCCCACCAGCATCAGGAGCAGGTAAGGCCGAGTGTAATGTGGCATCAGGCACTCGAAACATGTTTAGTAGCTATATTGAGAATGCACAGGGCCAAACCTGACATCTGAGGTGGAGGCGAAGGGGACAAAACATTGCCAAATGTTTATGAGCACATGCACATGTATTTTTTTTTCCACACAGCTTGTGAAAGGATGCTTACCAGCCTGTGCCTCAACATGGAGCACATCACATGTCACCAGTGGGACTCTCGGGTCTTCTGATCAGTTTTATTGTCCATCCCCAAATCTAGACTAAAATCTAAAGCAGTGCCAGTGCTAAGGACTTTTTTCCATGAGGTCTTTTTTTCTTTCATCAGTGGACTCATGAATCTTTTCTGAAGCGTGAATCTTTGTGGTGACTTTTCAAGATTAAACAAAAAAGATTTATAGACAGTTATGTTTTATTTACAGTACCAGTCAATACTTTTGACTAACTAACTTCACTAACTTCCCCTTGTCAATAACCCAAAGGGATTTTTCTTGAAGAAAATAAATTGTGGGAAATGAAAGTTTATGAAACTTGCATATTTTTCTTTCACAAAATAAATGGCATGAATAAAATGCTAACGTCAGGCTACAGAAACTACACCATGTACACATCACCAAGCTCCTGTGTTCACCGTGGGACACTAAATGTTCTGCTCATTTAGCCACTTGTTGGCTAACACCATTTCTGTCACATGTAAAGATCCTCAAAAGTGAGGTTACTTATGCCTTTTTATGTTTTAGAGCAAAAGTCTTAAACAAATCCTTTTATTTTTTAATTTTACTTTTTGTTTCTCCTCCTTTGTCCTACCAGGCTGTCATGCTGCCTTATTGGGAACATAGTCTATGAACGTCTTGCTGACCCACGGTCCCAAGCCCTGGGTCCTGTTACCAGGAAATGGCCCAACGATCACCAGGTAGGGGATTTTAAGGAGTTGGATTTAATGAGAAAGGGGAAAGAACTATAGTAAGATAAAGGGATGGTAAAATGTGTTAAGTTGAAACACCTCAAGCATCATCTACAAGTACATTATGTTGACATGCTGTAAGAACTAATCAGGGGCAGTTATAGCTCAGGAGGTAGAGCAGGGTCATCTACCGATAAGGTGGTCTCGACCCCTGGACCCTCCAACCTGCATGTCAGTGTATTCTTAGGCAACCCTGAGTTACCACTGATTCAGCTATCGCAGTGTGAGTGTGTGAACGGTTAATAGTGCTTAAGCATATAAAAAACCTGTCTGAATGGGAGCATGAGGCTTGTTGTAAGAAAGTCCTTTTGAGTGCTCAAATTGAGTCAAAGAGAAAAAGCACCAGAAGAGCCATTCAATTTACTAATTGGACCTGATTGTTATATCTTTAAAAGTTATGTTGTGTTGATGGATGACAAAACTAATTTTGACTCTTAGCTGAAAAGGATCAATCATCTAACCATTACCAGGTTTTTTTACACAAGGCTAATGCCAATTCTACAATAAATGGCTACACTGTATCCATATTGCTTGGACAGCAGGAACATGATGGTGCCAGGGAGGGGGTGAAGAAGGCTGGTTGTTGGTGGAGCTGATTGGTTCTTTCTGTGTCAGGTATTTCACCTTCCCATATCAGGACATGACTCTGGAGCAGGAGATGCAGCTGTTGGACCAGCCAGACAAGATGTGCCACTTCCTGGCTCACAATGGTTGGGTGATGGGCGATGATCCACTGCGCAACTTTGCCGAGCCAGGTAAACGTGACAATTAACCAGCAACAAAAGTAGCATAGCGAGAGGCATACACACTATTTATTTATATATTCCTGCAGTGTAAGTGAATTTGAGGTTGTAGGTTATGAAGGTATAAATGAATGTACCAGCACTGACATGCTTTTGTGCTTCATAGGGTCCAACGTGTACATTCGCCGGGAGCTGATCTGCTGGGGTGACAGTGTCAAACTCCGCTATGGCAACAAGCCTGAGGACTGTCCGTATCTGTGGAGTCACATGAAGAAGTATACGGAAATCACAGCCAAATATTTCAGCGGCGTCCGTCTGGACAACTGCCATTCAACACCATTACATGTCGCTGAGGTATTGTCACATCTCACTATCATACAGTTAAGTAAATATCCAGAGCAGAACATTTGTTGCAATCTAGGACACCATTTTTCTGCTACTGCAATTGTTAGACTTGACACTGGCTTACATATTTCTACTCCTAGTAGTCATATTTTCTAAGCCTCTTGATGCTGATTGGGTATATGACCTCAGTCTGAAGCAGGATTGGTTAACTCGACAAGCTGAGACTGTTGCACAAAGAAATCCCGAGTAGAATGCAAAATACAGTTTGTAATCATAATTCTTAAAATCAAGAACATTTTCCATTATTTAAATCACTGATGTGGGGGGGAAATGAGTCTGAGCTTCAAAGTCAGTTGTGCTGCATTTAAAATGGCAACAGTGGCAATCAAACACGTGCTAACTGGAGAACAGCTCTTCTTAGCTGTCTTTGCAAAGACTTTTGGATGGGTATCCACTATCCAAATGATATTTCCAGAGCTTGTCCATTTACGGGCGGTGTCTGGCCCCGTGTCTCTCTGGTGTCCCAGCTTAGAAATGGCTTTATAACTCTCCCAAAGAGATGTGCTTCAACCGTCTTCATCTCTTTCACTAACTTCATTTGATTTTTGGCTGCTTTCAAGAGCCAGCTTGGTGCTTCTGAAAGTAATGAAGTAATAATTTGATAGCTGTCAGTAATTTGCCTCGATGTGTGTTTAGTCCAGGTGCTAGTTCAGTGTAGGGGTGATAGTTTTTTAAGCGGGCAAATGTTGCTATTACAAAACGTTTTGTTTCAATACATTTTTCATTTAGAACGTTAGAACACTGCTAAATGGGTTAAGTGCTTCACTGCACTGTTTCTAACTTGCAGCTATATTTTATTAAGGGTGAATTTAAGCACACTGTTAAGCGAGGATTCATTGTTTGGTATGTGTACATGTCCCTGTTTATTTATTGCATTTGTTAAAATGTCAAGTGACACTGCAGACTGGTGTCCCAGTATGTTGGTGTATCCCTGCTGACAGTCTCTTCTCTCCTTTCTGTGATGCTGCTATATCTTTTTGTCCAGGCCATGTTAGATGCAGCCAGAGTGGTCAGACCCAATCTGTATGTGATAGCTGAACTCTTTACAGGCAGCGAGCTCATTGACAATGTGTTTGTTAACCGGCTGGGAATTAGCAGCCTTATACGAGGTACTCAACTCCTGTACAAGCTAAATTTGTGATTATATTTTTTTGTCCTTCTTCTCCTTCCACTGCATTGTTCTGCATTTTGCTCATACCCAAACATCCCCTCTCTATACTGCTTTTCTCTCTGTGTGTTCTTTGACTACATGACTGCATGATTTGGCCATCTTGACACCTGCTATCACTAACTGACTGAATCCCCTTCGCCTTAATTTTCCTTGTCCCCTTTCTTCCCCTCAATCTTTTTTTTTTTTTATGCATGCCTTCTTACCCTTCCTCCTTCCACCCTCCTCTTGCACTGGTCTTGCTGTGGTTGGTCAGTTCATGCTGGATGTGGCCAGAAGAGTGAATCCTGACCTGTATGTTGTGGCTGAACTGTTCACTGGCAGCAATACGGTACTGGGAACCAAGTAGAGGAAAACATA